>PNEQ01016594.1:0-21550 GCA_003012365.1 Medauroidea extradentata
TCATATTTTCTACTGTGTTTATACTGGCCTATCATAGGATCCCACAGACCCCTCACAATCAATACTGAAGTTAAAATGGATGGCAATATGTTACATATGACAATAAAGGCCCTTTCATTACAATTAATCATCACAATTAACCTAAACCACATTAATCTATATATATATATATATATATATATATATATATATATATATATATATAAGTATCAATAAAATAGGACCGTCACAAATGACAATCCTAGAAAATAGTATGTGCCTAATTTATGGACAGATATTAGGTAGCGTAATGCGTTTTGTTATGAATCATTAAGGACACCGCATTAGTTCTTGTACTTTGCCTTAAAGCTCTACTTTTAACTTGGCGCAAGAGATAAAGTGAAATAAATGGGTCGCCTCGGCCAAATGTTTACACACACAGTTCGCAGAAAATATTATTTTCTTATATGTCCGTAACATATTACTTCATAAGATTCCCCGTGGTATTTTAGTATTTACGTAATAATCTATGTTTTATAGTGTCCACGTATAAACAATGCCTTCTTGAATTGTGGCATTGAGAGCTCTTGCGCATCTGTAGTTATTAATTCGAGAATGTTCCCTGCTGAATTCTCCCAATTTGTTACTTACTACTTTGTATACCGACACTGTCTTGGTGAAGTAAACACTCTGCACTTCACTGTAAGAAATTGTTCAAGGCTCTTCTTTCTTCCTGTGCGTGCAGACGTGCTGTGAGACATGATGACCTAACATTGTAATTATCTAGTAGCGGTCACTCAGTAATGTGGTTGTAATAGTCTGTTTCCCGGCTGTGATTACCAAAGATAATCCAGCTCAAGGGCACTCGCCTTGCCAAAAGGAAAAAAAAAAAAGTTACACGTGCAATAAACACTTGCTTCACACACCGGTGATTCCTTTTGCTTTCTCGCCAATGGCAAACCTGGCTGACGTTGTCTTTGGCTAGCTGGTTTTTTTAGGTACTTCCGTTTACCCCGTCGTTGCATTCCATTGTGCCTTCATACTCACCTCAAGTCAAGACATCGCTGTTAACTAATCATTGATGAACAAAATATTTCATCTTACGAACAGTAAACCAGTTCTGCTGGCCGCAGGTTATGCTGTTTGCTCATTTATATGTATTTTTTCTGGTAATTTATAAATGCATGGTAATAGTTACCCTCCCCTCCCCAGGTTGTCAAGCACTGTCCCTGTGTATTCATCAAATGCTATCGATATACTTGGGGATACATGTCGATATTATGGCTGGACGTCTCATCAAATGTTGTCTGTCTGCCTGGGAAGATGTCTGTATTATGGCTGAAGGTCTCGTCAACTGTTGTCTTTCTGCCTGGAGAGATATGTCGGTATTAGGGCTGGACGTCTCGTCGACCATTGTCGCTCTGCCTGAAGAATTAAGGCTGAACGTCTCGTTAAATGTTGTCTTTGTGCTAGGGAAATATGTCGGTATTGTGTCTGAAAGTCTCGTCAACTTTCGTCTTTATTCTTGTAGAGATATGTCGGTATTAGGGCTGAAGGTCTCATCGGCAGCGAGATAATTGCAGATAAGAGCAGGTACTCATAGGTTCAACAGCAATAAGGGGAGTTATCATTATCTGCACTAAGGAAACGTCATAACATTGTAATAGGTAGGTGTAGGAACACCGAGGAAAACCGAAGTAAGATTCGTTGGACAGGGAATGAGACACGTCTTTTCTGGAATACAAGTGCATGGTGTTTGACGATTGCGACATCTCTTTCAGTTTCTCGGCTAAATGACGCACGACACTGTAAGTGAGGATGACGTCCCTGTAATGTAGATACTGCTGGTGATATCTGGCAGCCTGCTTGTCGCTAGTATATTGTTCATTTATATAACATGCGTAGTCTGTTCACCGTTAAGTGAGCACTTTCAAGGCCTGTATTGCCAACAACAATTATAATGTTTATATCATGTTGGAGCCACAGACATGTCTAACGTTTCGGTGCGATGAAATATAGTTTATGTGGAGAAGTGGCGAAAATTAATTGATTAAAACGAAACCATGTAATCAGGGTTTCGGAAATTCTCACTAAATCGAGGGTATTAAACACATAGCTGTATAGTAAACTAAAACACGAGTTCATTGCCTTGGCAATTAGAATTTTTTGATATTTGCGTGTTGGTTCGCAAGAAGAGATTTGTCGATAGGTGCCATTCGGCAAGTTTAACATTTTATAAACGCGTCTGTTGCAAAAATGACAATGAAAATATTATATTTAGTGCTGTGCAGTTACTCAGAATAAAATATCAGAAGTTGATCTATTTATTTTAAATTATTGCATGGTAAATTTACAATTGTCTGTGCCAGTTGTCTAAATGACTGTCAAAAAGTGTTGTTTGTAGATTCAGTACAACTGCGCCAAGTTGCCCCGGTCGTGGAATTTAAAAGTCGTTTAATATTTGTTAATTTAGTCTACCAACATATTGTAAATAACAATACTCGTATATTTGCATAGAAGTAAAAGTAAAGCGACGTGAAACATTTTAACTTAGTTTTATGCAATGGATTACTTAAAGTAGCGAGGCGACTACGAAATACTTGCTACGCGTCCTGTGACTTACGCTTAGGACCGATGATTTATCCGAGGTGCGTGCTTTATGTCTCTATTGCTCTATAGATCAATGTTCTGTTAAGTACTAACCTAAGCGTTTTACACCACTGTTCGAAATTTCTATTATCAAATAATATAGTTGCAATTTTTTGTACGTTTATGTGGTTAAGGCTACTTAGCAGTAGTAAGTCTACAGTTTTATATGTGTACCGAATACTTTACAGTTCACAGAGCTTACACCTGTTGGCATTTCAATGCAATAACGCTTATTTTATGTCTTTCGCATAATGTCTCTTCTAAGTCATGTGTTACTGTTTCTGGAATTTACTCTTACACAAATAACCTTACCTACAATAACAAAGTAACTCACAGAAAATATAGGTAAAACGAGAATAGTTAAATTTTCTATCACTCGTAAAAATATTCGTTGCTTTTTTAAAACTACGACGGTAATAAATGTTCACATTATTTTTAAAATTGTATTATATTTTCTTTATCATTTGGCTGAATGATGATAAAGGTTTCATGAAATACCTCAACTCAAATATATTAATCCTGAATCGTCAAATTTTTTTAGGTAAGAATGTTTAAACTATGTGCAATACAAAAATTAATTTAGTTGTTTGACTGTGCAAAAACTGTACGATGTTTACGATTCGCAGGAATTCAAACAAACCACAAGGAGCTGAAGTTAAACTGAAATGTGACTGCAGGACTACTATGTGCCTTGACAGCAAGCAGTCACTACAGAACGCACATACTCGTGAAAGTCGCGAGCGCTCGGCAAGCCGCTCCTCTGAAATATCGTTGCTTGAGGAAGCGGAATGTTGAAGCTCTGTAGAAAGGAAAGGTGGAGCTTAGTAGGAGGCACGGAGAGAGACGGAAAATTCGCCAGCTTCCTGACCTTTGTCCTGGAAAGTACACTGTCAACCCTTGCACCTCTCCACCTCCTCACCAACGCATACAAGCTTCCTTCACCATCCAACGTTTCGTCCTGTCAACCTCTGTAGTGATTCATTATGCTACAGTGTTTTGTGGTCGAAGGTGGCATTTATGTTTATATGCAAACTTTAATATAATAATATAATTTGTGGTTTTATGCAATCCTCTTTCAAGGTTTTCTCATCGCATGTTATAGTTTTAAAACACATTTATTTCGAAGTATGAAAATCCCTACTTCTATACTTTCAGGCGAACATAATTTTGTACCAATTGCGTTTAAAGATGGAACACGTATTGACCGTTACAGTTTGAAATATCCGTCGCCATCATTGATACCACGAGATTGTTCTAATACTGCTGCAGTAGGTCAACAATGAAAAATACAATTTCTTCAGTGACTAAACAATACAAACACTTGTGATACTTTGGTATTATTTCCTATTTTTAAAGTTCAACTCCGGCATTTCTGAAATGGATTTACTGTACGCGTAGAAAGAAATCATATTCAAGTTTTATAATTTTTTCTTTAAGTTTATTTAACGCAAAAAAAAAGAGTGTAAGCATTAGATAAGCGACAATCTCAGTACAATTAATTTAAAGTTAAGGTACGTCAATACTTTCTGTATTTTTTTTTTAATGTAATGTACCTATGCACGATTTAAGCATTGGCCCAAATTTCTGGCCCAAATATTCAAAGCTTTTTTGATTGCTTCATATTAAACAAAATACCCAAAGAGTGTCATGAGAGAGAATAGAATGTGTAAAACCACTGGCATGGAATGTCACCTTGCGTGTGCAGTATGGGACTCTATACAAGGTTTCATAACAATTTCCATTATGAATGTATTCTCTTGCTGTAATTTTCATTTAAAAATTGTTCCAGAACATTAACTAATTCAATGTAATGTGCGTTGTAAAATGTAACGTTAAAATTAACTATTTGTTAGACTCACTACGTGCCGTTTTTACTCAAGTATTTGTTCACTTGCAGTACTTACAAAATAACGCAATGTTTTTTTTTCTGCAGAATTTTGTTGTGATGAGTTGCTATACCAGGTAACATAACAGAAAATAGGTTCTGAACACAAATTACATCGCGGCGAATTCTACTCGTAGAAACTTCACGTCGTACATGCACTAGCACTTTTCAATTATATTATTTAGAAAATGTCGAACAAATTACAAGTCCCCACTATAAAAATGATAAGAACAAAAAACTGACAGTAATAGTACACATGTGCAGCAATAAATTGTTTTAGTTAGTAATTTGTAGAATTTCAACTGTACGCTCGCGACATTTGTTGACTGTAAAAAGCACACAGTGGGGGTATTTTCTCGCAATCAGAGACATGTCTTCGCGTAGCGAGACGAGAGCCATGGAGTAATAATAAGCTTGGATACCTAATTTATCTACTACTGTCTATTCGCGTTCAAGTGAGAGCGTGCGAAGAGCATGCACGGGAACGAAGGTAAAGGTCTGCGAATGAAAACACGCAGTGTTCACGTGATTGCAGCTTGGGAATGCTCGCCACGTGTAGTGGCAGACCGGTACTGAGTGTAGAATGCCATGAACTAATTGGTGGTATTTAGGTGAGTATGAACACACAAAGTCGTGGGAACCTATGAGTGTGAATGAAATAGGTATGAACCCCGAGACATATCTTTAAACAGCGACATCGGCCAGCACGATACACAACGCAGAACTCTGGGCATAAAACCCGATTTCGCAGGTAGACGGCAATGTCATACCAATGTGCTATGGAAGAAATCTAAAATAATCGACACTAATATTGACACACATATTGTAACTATTCATGAATGTTAAGCTAACAATAACATGTGTAACGACAAACGTATGTCAACATGATGAAACACACAGAGAATAGTATCCTCGTTAAGTGATAAGGGGCAGAGCAAGTAAATAATTGTTGACAGTAGGGCTGTTAACATATTTAGATATATTGATATTTCTGGAGATTGACGTTTTCAGTGTTTAGTTGCATAACGATTCTCGATAATATCTACGATACTGATCGATGTAATTAAGTAATAGGCATTCATTAACATTATCAAAACCCTCGTTGTTATTGTCAAACCATCGGTATTGTGTAACTGACAGTGTTATGAAACCAGTAAAATAGTTTTTTTAAATATATTCATTCCACATTAACTATATTTTATATCATACTTTAAAAAAACCCGTCACATAAGGTGTATAGACACTAACAATTTTACCGACATTATGCGAGGTTTAGATGTAATAGATATAATTCATGTTGCATGTGTTGTAAATATAATTACTATAGGGAACATGCAATGTATGTATCACGATATACGGACGATGAGTGAATAAACAGTACATAACAGTCCTAGTTGGGCGTACATGTGTTTACTTACGTTTGACTGTAACAGTGAAACACATTTACAGCTGACATTTCTGTCTGATTAAAACACTATCAGAATACAGTACGAACACTCGCTTGACCAGTCACCAATTTAACTCCCGTCACACTGCAGCAACGTGCGCTGGTTAGAAGCTTGCACACCCCTTGCCGCTTATACTATAGAGCGTCTCTCGCTTAGATTACAGTACAGGGTTATATGGACATTCGCTCTCCCTTTTCATCGCATGGTAACTGCCGTTAGCACTGCCCTTGTTTCGGCGCGCGCTGTTGCCAAGAATCCTAAAAATTTTCACTTCGTAACTTTGATTTTTAAATTTTTGCGTATTGTACAGAATCGAAACGCGCATCGGGTGATATAGTTGGTTCATCATTTACACCATTTTAAGGTGTTGAAAAATTAAACAACAAATATTTTGAACTAGGTACTGTTTTAATACATCCTTAAATATATCACATCATAACTTACGAATCAAAAGCCAAATCGTATTCAGATTTGTACGGTGTGTAATTTCATATATCTGCACGCGAACGAAAAAATCTGAAGGCTATATTTTTTTTCGTTACTTTTACAGAGAATTTTTTCTAACTTAATGTGCACTTCTAACAAACTAAAACATCAAAAAATTGGGTCAGTGAGAAACGTTTTTGCAATTCAAGTTAGATGGGGGATGAAAGCGAGGAAGTTGTTCGTAATGAGCTGAATCAATTTTCAAAAGCAACCCCACCTCAATAGCTTTAGCGTCCTCTTATTTATAGCTGTGAAATGTGCGGCGTATTATTGTCACACGCTCGCCGTGCGCTCGCCCTACAAATTCAACAGCTGAGTATCCTTCGAAGTGTTGGTTGAAGAGAAATAACATCCCGTTATCTTTGCTGACTATGACGTTATGTCTGGAATGGTTAATAAATAAGATACAGGCTACCTTTAGTCAGCATTTTTCTTCGTCCCGTGTCCTAAACTAGTTCAGTAGTGAAACTACGGTGTCTCGTGGTTGAGGGGTTTGTCGTATATGTTACTGATTTCGAATCAGAATGTCATGTGTATAATTTTTTGTTATCGTGTATTTGTATGGAAGGCAAAATAGTAAAAATTCGTAATGTAGGTAGGCTACGAGAAAGGGAGCGACATATTGTGTTGATCTTATTCCAAAAATTTTTCACATGCTATTAACGCATTAAGAAAGCTTTAGAAGAAACAGGATGTTCCAAACAAACCATTTACGCTAATAATAAAAAACAATAGCAACACAGTACATCAAACTTACATGAAAAATTGAAATCATGAAGGAAAGACAAACAGTAAATAATTCCCGTGAACAAATTTAAGGCAATGATACTTCATTTCTTCTACTTGTATGGCAACTATTTTTAAAATCCTGAATAAGAGAAAATATAAAAATAAAACTATCATGCAGTTGGTTTATTAGGTTTTACTACGTTGTCTAATTTGTTTCCTTGACAAAAAAAAAATATATGGTTTCGGTAAGTTTTTGACCGACGAAAATTCGTTATTGCCTTCAACTTTGTGTTTACGTATTGAAAAACGACATAGTATACAGTAAAAAAATTAAACAATACTTGTAAACTTACTGTTTTATGTGCTCTCGTTTAGGCTTAAGAAATTATTATTGAAAAAAAGTAGTGGAAATAAGCGATACGCCTAAATTGACATCACGGCAGAACATTAATATACTCTCTTTTGTTTGATAACCGAGCGTGGTGCAGCAGTGGTAAAACACTCGCATCGCATTCGGGAGGACCCGGTTTCGATGCCCGGCTCCGGTCATCTTGATTTCGGTTTTCCAATGTGTTTTCCGAAATAACTGTAGACAGATGCTGGGATGGTTCCTTAACAAAGGCCATGGCCGACTCTTCCCCCCTTTTCTCCCGTTTATCACTACCTAGGCCTTGTGCTGTTCGAGGGCATGTAAAAACGTCCAAGTAAATAATTCCCTCCCCCCCTCCCTCTTCCATTTTAAATGCATTCTTAGCCGACAGAAAAGTGACAAAAATAAGACTTATATTTCAGTTCTCATACGACATTGGTTTTGAACGATCAATCTCATAATCATCAACTACTCCAACCACGTTTTTGTCTTCAGACAGATGCTACCAAAATGGAAAAAAAAAATATTTCGTTGTGTCAGCAGTAGCTATAATGATTAAAATGTATGTGATAATTATTTCTTAATGAAGAGCTCGTTACAATTCATGTAGTGAATTAATATCAATGGAGTATGTGGATTGTTTCTTATTTAAAGGGATATAAAATGTCATTAATTACATATTTTGAAGTGTGCTGCTATAAAAATTGTAATGTCAGCTAGAATACTAAATTAATAAATATTTTAAAGCTCAAAATTCTGAAGTAGTTCACCTCCCGAACTTCGTAGCGTGGCTGCGATATGGCAACAGCGCGCGACATAAGCTCTGTACTGCAATCTATGGTTGGGACGCTCTATAGTAAACACACTCTCGTTTACAAACTACAACTCTCACAGCTCAGCGAATGAACTATAGTTGTCCTTCCATGCGTTGCAATGCCAGTATAAGGGTACTCATTTCTGACCCATTACCGTGTTTTGCAAACCGTACCCCCCCCCCCCCTTTTTTTTGTATTACTCAAAAGCTTGTTCCTTAGTTTTTTTCAGACTGGTGCCAATAACTCAAATATTTTTTAACCAAAAGCTTTGAAAAATTTTGAGATAATGTGCAGTCAACAATGCACGGTACTATGGATGCGTTTTTTTAATAATGTACTATTCGTCAGCAAAAAATGATGTATTGCTTCATTTTGGTTTATTATCGCGACAAAAAAGTAGTACTTTGGGTGACGAAACATAAAAAATCGTTCAGTACTTTGCTACAAATAAATTCAGCTACAAATTATGACATATTAGTGTAAAAACTGTGGAACAAAATTTTGATATAAGTATTAGGTAGCAAAAAAAATTTTTTTTTTTCAAAATCACTGCAAAACTGAGGAACAAGCCCGTAAGGCGGCCGCCAACCCCACGCATCAAATGCGTTGCAGCTTGTTCGTAAACAGGTTTTTTCTACGAAAATCTTCCACGTGTGCCCATTGTGTCAACGTACGAAAAGAAAACAAACTTCAGACAAGGTCGGAATCTCATTGTTCATTAAAAATGCTGTTTCTAAGCCCTCCAACATGGCTAAAACGACCTTTTCAGGCTTCCGTACTTCAAAATATACTAACCGTGTGTATTTGAAACTCAGATTGCTACCTGCACTGGACTTAGTTGCATACTTTCCACCAATAAAATTATATGGTCACTGCTTAGTGTCCTATAGACTAGTAAAAACCGCCCGGCGGGAACCTTGCACGCTAGTTGAGCGCTTGGCTCGTTGAGGCGACGCGGCATTTGATGCGCGCTTCAAGGTTGGCCTTACTGTACCGTCACTTTAGAGCCTCTCATGCGCAGGTAAGCGGCGCCCGTAAGGGGCATTGATCCATTTCAGATAGGATTTACGGCTTTTCTTATAAATCAATTAATAGAGATATTGTTTTACTTTTTTCACGTTGACGAGGGTGTATTATTGTTTCATTTACTTTTTGGAATCCATGTGGCATTTTTTCTGTTACTTTTGTGACCTCAGTAGTCGCTCCCGTAAATAAATCAATGTTTCCTTGTCGGCTGTTTCCCATTACAAAATAATGAACACATTACGGTTTAAACGATTATAGGAAATCGATTTAGTTTGTATGATAGACCTGTCGTGACAAAAATTTTGATGCACCAACTGGAACAGGAGTTATCGAGAAGAAACGGATATATCCAAGGTGGTAGGGATCAATACCCCGTTAACAATAGCATTCTTAGCCATACACATTGGCAATGTTAGCCGTGATCTACAATATCTTTGAAAAGTTTAAATATGCATTAGCTGAAGTTAAGAATTACAACTTTGAAGACGTTTTAAATCCTGTTATCACTTGTTTGGCAGAAAACTTCCCGAGCGCACGTACAACTCAATAAAGTTCCTTCGCAATCGAATGAGTGGCATAGGAGAGCACGGGACAAGCATACAAACAATACAAACAGACAGGCAGACTTTTTTATAGATTGAAATATTTTGGACATACGCAACTGTAGTGCATTTGCAACTGTAGTGCATTTGCGAATGTCCACGATATCTAAATAATTTATCCCATTGCAAGAATCTTTTAAAGGCATTACTGTAATGTAGTAGGCCAAAAAACAATCCAAATTATCTATACAGCAGATAGTTGACTAGCAATATTTTACACTAAAAAATTAAATTCTAACAACATGTAATCGGTTTTACAGTTTATTATCGACTAAACGTTTTACCACCAGGTATTTTCTTTCTCGCATTAGATGGCACTTCGAAGAATGGCAACGATTGTTTCTCTCGCGACTTGCCTTTGATGTAGTGAAGGCAATAAATTTCGAAATTCAGCAAGCAGTAAACTTCCATTGCGTAATGTGCCAATATACCCACATCTGTACGAATAGCCGCGGTGTACAACGTCAAAAGTTGCCAATGTTCAACACACGAGTTGCTGCATGGTACCATCAACAAACATTGATTATGATGTTCAAATGTCGCAGTAGTGTGTGTTGTATGTATGATTAATAAACTAAAAAAAAAATGTCGTTAACGGTTAAAATAGTGGCATTTGTTGACAAATGACAAACTATTTTTATGCGCTAACAAAAAATTTGGAATGAAATAATAACTCGCGGAATAGGTGAGATATTCGTATCTTCTTAAAAATAGATTTACAGATGTTTATTTAAAGAAATTCCCAGCCAGAGTGCCTGTAATTTAGTTAATTTGCTGCGCAAAGACAAAAATTTTAGGCCATGTGGATTGATGCAATCGCAAGAAGTGAATTATTTTTATATCTAAAACCTATAAGATATACGATCATAACATAAGCGGCATCGATGACACGTTAGTAAGCTGGACCAACGCTACGCAATGGTGATTAGGAGAAGGACACCAGCGGTACTTGGACTTATTTAGAAGTTGGTGCTCGCCTCACACACAGGTTATAAGTAGCCAATGAAGGGACAGTCAATTCCGGCGCTATGTAGCAAATGTGTGCGAGGCTAGACGCTTATTGATGATCAAACACAAGATGCTCTTGCAACCCGCAACAGTTTTACTATCTTTCAAATTAAAGTTAAATTTTTAACTGATATCTTCTCTCATTGTCCGAGTGTATGAACTTTAATGGCATAATAAATGCTATCGTCGGCCTCATACTGTATTTATACTAAGCACTTATCGTGAGTACTAATAAACAGCAGTTATAGGAAAGAACACAATGGACAGAGGTCTGGAAAAATCGAAGCCCGTGTGATGTCAGTCGCTGGTCTGAATAACTTGGAAGGGAAAACGCTTCCTCCCACCTCCATCCCCTCGTTTCGTTCTAGACCACACACGTGGTACGTCATCGTGTTATTTATTGACGAGCTATACACGAAGCAGTTTCTGAGAAGGTGCGCGCACCTAGAGCCGGTTTGTGAAAATTCCCAGTTTTCTCCTCATCAATCTCCAGACTCAATTTACTGGAAAAATCACATTGCTGTATTCACGTGCACTTGATGAGCCTATAAGGGGTGAGTCATGTAAAACAATCAACGTGTTACCACATATCCCAGTAATTTGTGGACGAGAACGTTGGTTTTCTTGGCCGTCATTTCTTGCGGTATTATGAATGGGCGTCGTCCACCCGGGCTACAGAACTGTCAGTGGAACGTAGGTCTTAAAGCTGGCACTTGACAGACGTTTAACAACATTCGTTTTAACTCTATCCGCATGCGAACAACTTTTAAGTAATAACATTTAATTTTCTAACGGTATCAGTTTGATAACTGTAAGGGCCGGGTTCTAACCCCTGTTAAGCATTTAACATTTCAAAAAGAGGACTAACAGGCGATTTAACGTGAAACATATTCCGTTAATCCTCTTTTAACAAGTGGTAAATGCTCAACAGAGGTGGGACCGTGGTGGCCGAATGGTCAGACCATTCTGTAATGTTTTCGTTCTCTAGTGTGAATTTTAACACTCAAGATAAGGGGGGAAACTCAATTAAGAGCATGCAGGAATTCTGTGACATTCAACTAGTTCTTTCTTTCACAATTTAGCCAAAGGCAATTAGGTTACTTTAACCATTAATAATTTATTTCAATATCAGTGACTATCGACCCCTACAGTAATAACCTGGGGAGAGTTAAAGCTAGCTCAGCCATCGTGGGTCACACTTATGTTAGACCCAGGTGGTAGTGCATGGGTCATAATAAGTCGACTCCCACCAAGGCGATCCGGATTCGATTCCCGGCAGGGTCGGTCCCCGGATTTTCGCATGTGGGAATCGTGCCGGACGATGCAGTTGGCGGGTTTTCTCGGGGATCTCACGTTTCCCACGCCCTTTCATTCCAGTGCTGCTCCACACTCACCTCATGTCAACCGGCCTATATGTGATTTTCACTTCTTGGAGAACTTTGAAATACTTCATGCACAGGAGTATTTTTCTTTGAGGTGTGCGATAGGATAACCGCTGAAACTGTCACTATGCTTATGCGTAGAGGCTATGACATGATATTGTCTTGGTCGTCGTTTCTGCTCCCGCGTCTCTAGTAAAAGTACGGACATATGCCGTGCAGTTAATTAGCAAAGTTAAGATTGTGTCCCTGTCATATATCTGACTAACAGAGCGAAGTCAATCCTAGCTTACAATTAGTTGAGCACATTTGAAAGCTCGCTGGTGGGAAAAATGTTGAATCTGTGATTATAACGCAAATTCTATTTAGATTGTGCTATAATTGAGGTATTGTGATTAAGTTATTAAATAATTACGCCGCTGTCAGCGTGAAGTTTTTTTTATGTTCGTAATTTGCCTGACAGATTGTGACCTAATTATACATTACTAGTTCAATCGTCATATCTGTTCTGTAGTACAAGGTAAACAGAATTTGGGTTTGGCAGATCGGTTTTTTAAGTAATGTGCCGTTTGCTAGCAAAAAAAAAATATTTAGCTTAATTTGACAACAAAATGTGTGATATTTCAGGGGCAAAAGTCTAATAATCAGTTTGGTGTATTGCAACAGAAAAATTCAAATACAAACGTTGATAGGCCTATATAAGTGTTAAAGCTGTAAGAATAAATATTTGATGTATATGTATTAATATGCGTTAAAATATGTTCGAAACCACCGCAGAACTCAAGAACGAGACCTTAAAAACGCCGCCAATCTGCGTGCCAGAGGCTCACAAGTGACGGAGGCATAAGGGCGACATTGAAGCGCACATCAAATACCTCATCGCCACTATGAGCTAAGCTCAGAACTTGCATGCAACATTCCCGCTGATCATATTTACTATGGGACTTAAAGTGGTGAGCATATAATTGTATTAGTGGAAAGTCGAGCAAAGTTCAGTGCGCGTTCCTATCAGAGTTTTTCATACGTCAAGTTAGTACGTTTTGAAATACAGCAGCCTGTAACGGCCGTTTTTATTTTTGTTGAAGGGCTTCGAAACATTTGAGCACGGTGTCTTAACAATGACACTCTGTCTTATGTATGAAGTGTGTTTTATTTTCATACATTGGCACAATGGGGCACACGTTGAATAGTTTCGGAAGAAAACATACTTTCGGCCATCACACTGCAATGTCTTAGGAGCGCGTGTTAGACGGCGGCTTTAAGTGGTTCGTTATTCTCCACGCACGTTTCCTCCAGCATCAGTAGCAAATACGTCAATGGTCATTTGTAATTCCGTCAGAAAAATTGGCTTTGTTATGGCAAATAATATTTTACATTATTCAGAATAATGTATATAAAGCTAATGAAAACATTTATAGGTCATCTATGGAGAAAAGAATGTAACAAATATTTAATAAAAAGTAGTTACCTAATCATTTACTTTCGTTAACATCCTAGAACGTATGCTACTTTAAAATCGTGTACATTTACGGGTTTGTTTCTGCCGAGATGGTCTTCGGAAGTGCTGTTTTTTTTGGAGGATTTGTTTTCCAGTTTTATTTAGTGTCTGACCTTATTTTAATGAATACCGAGCTGGACAGGAGAGTGTGTTTGTAGTTAGAGATATAGAAGAACTGTTCTATTTCATCCGGCCACTTGGAGGCCTTGTTATTTTGATCTTCGAAGTTTCTGATCCGTATGAGAAAACTTAATAATTCATAAAGCCCTGTGCGGTTATGCTTGTGATATAAATGTTGCCATGTCATGTTAAGTCTCCAAGTACTTTAAGTGATATTTTACTTGGTGAATTCATTCATTGTTAACGCAAGGATACAAATGTTAATAATATTTTAGGGACTACCAATACATGCTGCCCAGACACGTTTTCCCAAGACTGTAGGATGCCTCTAGCGAGCGTCGAAACGGAATGTTGAAGTCATAAGTGTCTCGATGATATTGTATACGATTCATAGGAAGAAACGTTTTATCGTTTTGACCTGCAGCTATTAAGTTGTTTTGCGTTTAATATTCACTTCAGTCTACTCGCATGCATTTAAAATAGACTGCAGCGTTTGAACAATAGCTTGAAGTGACGATCGTAACATTTTATTGGTGTCAAGTCTGTGGTGAACGTTTGTGTATTCGTTCGAATTTCGCACAAATAGGGTTTATTTCAATTTTAGAATCATGAAATTTCGTTTTCAAAAATTAATTTACTATGAATTAATCGTACCGCGGATAGAGAACTGTATACTTCCGGCTTACGTATGGGAAGGCAGACGGCAAAGATTTCATATTGAACTGCAGTAAATTAGGCGCTAAAGGCTGCAAAGGATTCAAAATTCTCTATGAATGGGAGGCTTGAGCAAGCATAAGCGACAGTTGACAAACTGGTGTGTAGTTGCAAACCATATAATATTGTAGTGACTGCATGGACATGTTATATTTACTCTGAAGTTAATAACGGCCATTCCAAAGT
Organism: Medauroidea extradentata; assembly: GCA_003012365.1. Lineage (NCBI taxonomy): Eukaryota > Metazoa > Arthropoda > Insecta > Phasmatodea > Phasmatidae > Medauroidea > Medauroidea extradentata. The sequence continues at coordinate 14,895 of PNEQ01016594.1, forward strand.
GAGTTGTTTACTGTTCTTAAAATGGACTGTCCGTAACAGTTATTTCATAATTAGTAAAGGCCGCGAAGCCTGCGAGCGCGGGCAGGTTTGCTGGTGCGTATTTTCGCTCTCTGCCATAACAGGAGCTATGTGGCGGCCAACACTCTACGTACCTCCCTCCCTCCCTCCCTCCACAATACAGCCATCCACTTCCCATCATCTTCGGACAGCACCTCGTACTCCGGTAATCGCTTTCTGCTTCTCACTGCACTCACTCAGCCATTAACGCATTCTGGAGGACATTGGTACAATTCCTGTTCCGCCCATCCTAATTGAGGTTTTTCCACTGTTTTAAAAATTTACTACAGGCAAATGCTAGGATGATTGCTCACTACAGGACATGGCCGATTCCTTCCCATCGCCTTTCAATCCATTTCAATGTCTCTTGTGTCTATAATGACCTTGCCGTAGACAAGACTTAAACCACTACCTTGAAGTATGTGCGAGGCTGATGTTCCCAGCTCCCTCGACATTATATTGTAGTGTACTACCAGAACAAGGGGTTTTGTTTGAAATGAAATTGTATTTTACGTCAACAACAAAGCCATTAGTTACAGTAATTACATAATGGTTTACGTTCCCGGTAGTGAAGCTTTCGCTCTTATTTTGCCGGATACATTAATTAACCGAGATATTTGTAAGATGCATAACTTGTTTAATAATACTGGCGTGTTTTAGGTACGTGTAAAATTATAGTAAAAGTGGGTCCTATGTAGGAAACGAGATAAATAAGTGCTAAGATTTTGTTGTAGGTAAATGTATATCATGGCTCTAGGAATTCACCTCTTCAATAAACGGCACTAATTTCTATCAAAACATTCAATTTTTTTGCAAATATTTCAGGGGGTGATAGTTTGCTAAATTATATTTTCATTAACGTCTAATTGTGCTTTTCTTATTTCAATTCTTGTTTCGGTTTACCAGGTTCATCCAGTCGCTATCTACATGTGGCGTCTGGACGACACGCTTCTCTGTTATCAAATATCGTCTAGTCTTGTGTTTCTTATATACGTCGTGCCAACCAAGGAATGGCTAGGTATGGTAAGTGGGCTTCCACGTCTCGTCGAGAGAGAGTTCATTACAGGCGGTGACATACAACTAAGTACAATGACAGGAGCTGGGACAGCAGTCGGACATGGCCTTTGTTAAGAAACCATTTTAACACTAGCCTGGAGTGATTTAGGGAAGCCATGGGAAACTGAAATCAGGATGGCCTGAGCTGGGGATCGAACCCGGGTCCTCTCGAATGTGAGTCCAACGTGTTATCGTTGCGCCAACACGCTACTATTTTATTACGATACAGGAAAAACATTTCATGTATTCCTGTTTCGTAAGCAGCTCTGCCAAAGATTATAATGTAGGCGGTAAACAATAATTAACAGTTAACCTTTACATTTTTGTTCTTTATAATTGCGAACTAGTATCAGTTACTATGCTAATGCAGTAGTTTCGGCGTGTGTAGGAAAGATTTCGGTAAAATTTTAATAAGCAGGTTTAAACTAACTATCGTAATATAGTAACAGTGAGCCTAATTATCTGAGAGAGCTATATACCTATGCGTTAATTTGGGATTATGTACTAGTAGGAGAAACAATTTAATATAGCTTTATTTAGGTTGACGAAACGGTTACTTATTTTTGTGATTTATGAAGTACGTTGAGGTGAAATATTCAATCAGATGGGCTCATTTTTACAATGGAAGTCAAATGACGCGATACTTGCCTGCTAGAGTAATTCGAGTACTCCCAGTCAGAATCACGGGGTCTCAATGTTTCATTGTCCTATAAGAATTTGTTGCACCTTAATTTAATTGCTACCGGAGTCAATGGCTATATCTCATTTCTTATGCATTGAGACGGCTGCTACCAACCAACAGAAATAAAGAAGAATGTCACTGTCAACAGTAGTAGTTTCAACGACAATAAAGTCAACAATGTCAAATCATGTTAGGTAAGGTTTTTGGGCTACTATCATAAACAGAGATTTGAGTTTTTTTTTACCTTCAGAAGATAAAAGACGCGCGCGTATGTGTGTGTGTGTGATACACCAATGAAGCATCACCATAGTTTTCGATTACAAGCTACCGTATTTTCTGCTGGGTCAATTAAATGTAGTAGGGACTCGGGAATCATTAACCGCAATGATGGTTTTAGCCCTATTGCTGAATAACGTGTAGAGTTAAATAAGAGAACTGTTACGTAAGCAAAGATACATCCAGTGATACGAGTGACTGTAGTTAGCAGTAACAGAGCACACATGGAGCGTAAATTAGGCTACTGTCTATTGGAACGCTAATACAACATAAGACGAGGCATTGTACAGCATAGTCTTGAACATTAGAGCTAGTTCAGTACAATAAACTACTTGCCCTTCACCTTCTTAAATTTCCCCAGGTCATTCACCTGACCTCCCATTGCCTCCCCCCTCCTCTTTCTGATCCCCACCATCCACTGACGAGACACCTTGTCCGAGAGAGCTGTCACTCGCTGACTGCACCAACATACAGAACACGCCTCTACAGCTTGCCTGTAACTTGAGCCCAGAGAACGACGAGGTTGAACCAAGGATAGAGCAGGGGTTAGGGGGAGGCAGAGGTACGGGCCTTCAATAATTCCCTATTGTCTGCTCAGGTATTCGGTCCCCAGCGCTCGCACGTCGACGCTTTCATAGCCTTGAGCAGAGCGTGAAAAGTAAAAATAATAAATAAATAAAAATGAACATAGCGAATCATGTAGCGTGGCTACATTATTTACTAACAAGTATCGTGGGAAAATCCAATTTTAAAGGTTTGACTGCCTCGCCTGTGTACCATAAAGACAAAACAAATTATTTAGGCTCTACTGTAAATTTAAGTAGAAGTAAAGTTACGAGATTTTAGTTAGTACTCAATATCCAGGTCTTTAGCGCCGGGGAGGAGTGACGTGATGTATGGAGCGGCACCGGAATGAAGGGGCGGGGTAAACGGGATATCTCCGACGAAACCCGCCGACCAGCGGTACTGTCCGGCTGCCGGCACGTTTCCCACATGTGCAAATCCAGGGACCGACCCCGCCAGATCGCCTTGATGGGAGGCTCTAGCCACTGCGCCAACTGCGGCCCCCAAATTTCAGCAGATAGTATTTAGCTAAGTAGCATATGGTGCTAACGTCTCGTCATATTTCTGATTTATTCTGGTACATTTGGCCATGCTGAATGGGTTTACGTAATTACAATTTTAAGAATTATAGGACTCAAGCAGGAGAACGTCATTTTTGCCCCATGACATTGGTTTGAAAAGACGCATACACCATTGATCTGTTACTACTAAAGTTCGGTAGCCAATCGCAGATCAAGTCCGTATTCTCACGATACCGTTCGTATTTCACCCGGTAACCACTATATTGTGTTAACCGAAAGAGACACATAGACGGGTATTTTTAAGGGAAAATATTTCAATTTGCTATGTAATTCAAGTTTTTCATTCTAAATACTACAGGGGTATGGTTTACTTGTTTTGCAATTACTATATCATCGTTATTTTACTAAACGTTTTAACTATTTATAGGTTTCAGTATAATCAATACAGCCAAAAATTCTATATTGAAAGTATGTTCCAATTGGCTTTACTTAGGCATTAACCTCGCTATTGTGTAGTTCATTTTTGCGAATCTACAGCTCACTTCTTGAGTGTGCTTCTTAGTTGTGTCAACACTCTAAAATGAATAAAAATTGTATAGTAGTCAGTTTAAATACTGCGTTAATTATATTGTTATTAAATTCAGCTTATGATATTGTAGAAATTGAATTTTGAAAACGCATTTTTCTACAATTCCACAAGCTTAACCAAGGAAAGGATTTAATTAACTCTATATTTAAGTATGGTAAGTAACATAGTACGCCTTACAATGGCCAACAGTATGAAAATAAACCGAAACCAAAATCTTAACTATTAAAATATTCAGGACGGCGCCGTATGTGTATACCACTTTAAAGGTAGATATTTCTTGTAAAATTATTTGTTGCATCTGCGGTGACGAGGTATATTTATACTAGATATGAGTTAGGTATGTTGTCAGATAGAAGTTAAGTGGCTCAGTTAAACTCTTGTTACAGATGTAGTAAGGAAGATCGCAATTTGAACGATGGGTCAGTGGCGTTACTATACTTCTGAAATCTTTCCAAAAAAATACGCACCTCACTAGGCGATACTGATGTTATGCTAGAATGTTTCTGGTTCTAATGTAACCAAGTAAAGTTGAGATAATTTTTGAACGTCAGCTCCTCAACGAAGACACGCCTCGGTCTCGTATGGTTGCCGTTAACGTATTTTTATTAATGTTACAGCACAATATTGTTTATACTAAAACTGATATTTAAATGATCAATCCGCCTACTAAGTACATAGTAATGAATACGTCAACATATTCTAGCCACCTACAATCCTATATTGCGGTTGTTTTCCAAAGTTGTTTCAGACGAACACAGACATGATTCCTTTCAAATAGACACACAACGGTAACTAGTTGAATTCGCAATCGGGAGAATCCGGGTACGATCCCCGTCTCCGGTCATCCGTATCACTCGAGGCAAATGCTGGGATAGTTCCTTAACAAAGGCAATTAGGTGATCGGAGTTCGATTTCCGGCGCGGTTGGTCCCCGGATTTTCGCATGTGGGTATCGTACCGGATGATTCCGCTCCCCCCTCCTCGCTCTATATTCACATTATGCCACCCCTTAACAGCGCTAAAAATCCTAGATGTTAGTGCTTTTCATTTCACCTCCTTAACCCAGTCCAATTCCTACGCGAAGCGTTCTCCGGGTTAGTTTTAATAAATAATTGGATAAATAAGACTCAGCGTATCCAATTTCGGAGTAGTAGCGCAAGTCCGTACTGTCGTCTCCTGACACGGCCGATATTGACAATTTATTGGCCCGACCTTAATCCTGCACTTAGTGTTACACGCCCGTTACTCTCAGTGATATGTGAATAAATTATGTCGAAAGCTATTAAGTTGTTGTCAGCCGTCTGCTGCCCAAACTTGTGACGCTTATTGCAACACTTCTGGCTCAATAACTTGTCAGAATCACACTGACCTAAACGGCGGTCCTCTGTCTCTTAGGCCCGGTTTCTCAATGTCTGATTTTCTTCTGATTATCTTCCGATTAAAATTTAACCAATGGTTAGCAACAATATCTGTTTCTAAAATACTGATTAAGATTAATCAATGGGTTAGAAGTCGGTAACCATTGGTTATCTTAATCATAAGAAGAGGTATTGATTACAGAGTTAAACAGGACTTTTAAAACAAAAAAGATTATAAACAATGACAATTTTTTAGGTTATGATGACAGATGATTTAAATTTCTTGTTTGAAGAAGATGATGATGATGATGACGATGAAGAAATAGTAGATTTCATAAACAGGCCAAGACTTTTTCGTGAACGCCCAAGTCACATGTAAATAGATGACCATGAATTTGTTATGCGATTGCGGCTGAGTAAAAATACTGTCGTAGCGCTACTAGAAAAAAAAGTACAGCCGGAAATGACCACAGACAGGTGTGTACTTATTTATTGCATGTTTTGTTTACATCCCATAAATTTTAGTACGTTCTGGTAAGTAATATTCTTTTGTAGGTTATGTGAAAACCTTTGATGGTTATGTCACATGCCTTTGATCTCTCTATACTTCCATGCATTATTTTGCATGATTGGTTGGAAACCTATGTTAGATGTGCGTAATAGTACGTATCTTGGGTAATGGTAATAAAAAATATATTTTTATTTCTTCTGAAAAAATAAAACATACAATGGTCAAGAAATCTGGATTGAAAAGTTCTTAATCTATATTTGTAGATTACTTTACATGTTTTTCAATACTTTTGTGTGTTATAATACCTATTGTAGGTTATGTTATTGTTACATAATTGTGTAGGTTATATCGCACATATAGGTTCCTTGATTAATAAAATTCTACTTCGATTTTCTTTCATGCATCTTCTTTATGCTTCCAAGTTACGGCGTCAGTTTTTTTTTTTTTTTTGTATTCTATGATACGGGCGTATTTTTCAGCACGGGAAATTAGCATTTCTGTTTCCACAGAAACAAAATTTTCGGCACGCGGCCGCTTATTTTTTTCCATTGCGTATACAAACACTGCTAACCAGCACAACTAAATAAACAAATAAAAGCTTTACTGCAGCCAATCACAAGCTTATATGTCATTGCATGGTAGCCACATTTACCTTAACCGATACTTAGCTAAACATAAGATTAAAGTACGTTGAGAAACACTTCAGATTTAATCACCACTTAATCAATAGGTTAAATATAATCATAGGATTAGCTAACCAAGACTTTAATCAGACATTGAGAAACCGGCCCTTAGTGTTTTAAGTGCCGAAACCCGTCGTCGTCACGACGCTCGAACTGAAGACGACCTGCGGCAACACCGTGAACTGTCGTCCTCTACGCTTGACCAACGTCGGTCTTAACCGTTAACATACTTCTTCGCTAGCTCCTGTTTGGCGCCACGCGCAAAAATCCGCGCCACTTGCACTGCAGGCTTTGGTTCAGTTGGGCCAGTCAGGTGACAGCGTCTGAAAGATGGCTCCGCCCTTCGAGGACAGTACTTTC
>PNEQ01016594.1:21650-42301 GCA_003012365.1 Medauroidea extradentata
GGGGGGGGGGGGGGGGGGGCAAGGAAGCAAGGTTGCTGGTCTAAGTGCACTTGCCAACTTCCCTGAGACAAAATATACACATTTCTGTTTTATTTTTAAATATATGTAATTGTATACCTACATTGTTGTTGGTTTTATGAGAGTGGTTTCATTGTCATCGTGACATGATGTCGAGGAGAACGAATGGTTGCATGGCAGTGTTTATTTTGATGGTGATTAATTAGGTTGGTGATCATTGGCATTTCACACCTATCGTAGCGTCAATTTGTGTGAAATTGTCTCTTATGTCCTCACTGTCAACGAGAAGTAAGGCCCACTTACCTTACCTTATCTTCAATAGGCCTCAGTGATTTTGTCCCCGTTACTGATAATCCGAACTTCATTGTTCTGCCCCTAATGACCTCACGACGAAACTTAAGTCGTACCTTCTATCTGCCTACCTTGATTTCGTACCACAACTGCTGGTGGTGCACGTAGCAATATAGGGTGATATTTGGCGCTTGTGTTGAAATGTTCACTTTCTGACATTCCAACTCAATTACCCGCCTGTCTAAACACACTAGCTAGTTACAGTTGCTTGCTCGTGAATGACCTCTGTCCTGACTCTCTAGTCCCTGTGAACTGAGATACTTAGTACATGACTGGCAATGCTCATATCTTACTGTCTCGTGTAATAACTGTTGCGACAAGGAAGCGGTCACATACTCTTCTTGCGTGCGGGGGAGGGGGGAAAGTGTAGATCGTGCAAGCAGACACACAACCAGAAACTCGCTGTCAGGCGTCCAAACTTGCTCTGTTGGCCATAGGAAGAATAGGGAGAAACTGTTAGGAAGTAGTTACCCTGTCAAGTAAACGGTGTGATTATCATTCACTTTCGACGTCGGTTTCACGAGGCATCGACACCCCGTACCTTCCCTGCATCAAACTTTGCCGAGGGTCGCCCTTACATTTGGTTCAGGGCCTCTCACGGAGTAATAATTCATGCGGCTGATCTCAGTTCGAGGGACCTTGTCTCTGAGAGTAGAGGGAGAGGTTGTGGATGGGGAGATGGTGTTAATGACAAAAAGTGGGGGAGGAAAATATAAGATGGTGTTCGCCGCAACCCATAATCCTAGACAGTTACGTGACTCGGCGAGAGAGAAACTGGCACTAATTGCGGTGTTGGTGGCAGCTGGGGGAAATAACCCTTAACTTTGCTAGATGGCAACGTAGATAATCTATCACTTTGTTTTAAGCTGGTGTAATGTCTGCACTTCCACACGACGCTAGGTTGCGGCCTTATAAGGATTCTAGTTTCCTTGTTATCAATCAGCAAGATTTCCATTTCTGCCCAACATTCGATTTGAAAACTGTTGTTTGATTCGAAAATGGACTGTATCAATTATGTAATTAAATTACATACATCAGTTACGTTAATTTCCTTTATTAGATTATATACAATAGTAAAATAATCTTGTTGAATATTCCAAATAGAACAAAAAACAAAAAAAATCCACAATAACATAGAATAATATTAACAAATCTAAACAACTGTAATTAATACTTAGCGCAAACTACACTGCCGTATGATTTTCCGCGTGATAAGTCGTCAGTCGTGGAGGCTGTGGGCTGGTAGGAATAGTGAGTGAACTCTGCATTCGCATCAGTCACAAGTTCTCCTCCCAGGACGGGATGTTTTGCTCCACACAGTTAGCAGTAGAAGATACGCTTGTGTTTGTGAGTGTACTAATAACGTGTTGTGGCTCACCAAGAGGTTTACAACATCCTCCCTTCCTCCTTCCCCAGTTTGCAGGGTGACAGTCCCTGACAGGCAGCCTCTAGAGACAGAACCATAGTAATGTGCCCTTGTTGCCGTCATCTCTAGCGACTCCTCGGCCTGTATGCTTCCCTTTCTTCATCAAGAGTCACAGCCACTCTCTCATATCTGCAGTCAACATTGCACACCATCATCGCATACCAACTTGAATGTTCTGACCATGTGAGGTATCTCTGTGTTATAACGTTGCACTCGCCTTCGAAAGAGCGTGGGTTCAATTCCCGGCTCCGACCATCCTAATTTTAGTTTTCCATTGTTCCCCAAAATTGACCTAAGCGAATACTGGGATGGTTTCTTAACGACATCCATAGCTGATTTCTTTCCCAGTTCCTTATGTCAAATTATGTGTCGCCATCTCTAATTCCCTCGCTGTCAGTGGGCTGTAAAACACGCACTACCCTTTATTTATTCAATGTTGTTACACTTAGTATTTAAAAAAAATTACGAAGACTCTCTATTTGAAGTAAACAAAATCTCAAAGTCGGTGTATGTTAACACAATATAACAAAGCGTGAATGTTTGTAATGCCATAGTATATTACAGTAAATTACTCATACGCGTGTTATTTTGAAAATTATTATGGTAAACAAGCTGTAAGTTTGGAATCTGATAATTTCATTACAACCGCCTTAACTGTTGATTTTCGTGTATTACTAAACGTAGTAGGTCTGTTTCAGAAGTTGAGAAAACTCGCGTAGGGAAATTATGTCTCGAGGTAGGGAATGAAACTTAAAATGGCATTGCAAACACAGATTTACTTCGAGGAGTGCACGGAAATATAAGACGAACCTTTCACAACGATCAATGAAGAAAGATGATAACTGAATATTTGGGCAGGAGGGAGGGGTTGGTGGACTTGTAGATTGAAAGTACGTGGCCATATGTTCGGTCACATTTTGAGGGGTGAAAGGTTGCTGAAGACCATTATCAGATGAAGACCGATGAGAAGAATACGAGGATCAGAACGGAGGAGCAAGTCAGAAGAATATATACATACACGGAGGAGGCATAAGTATCTCAAGGAATATTTTTAACTTCAGAGTTCGATAGGCATAAAGTGTTTTTCTTTTTCAAGTGTACATGTGTTCTTTCGTGCGAAAGTTCTCGAGTGTGACAATTCATTTCACGAATATTCCTTAAATTCTGCCGAGAAAATAAGGATTAATTAGTGTCTAAGAATGGCAGTTGGAACACGTCTTAAGAACCCTGTACAGCTGGCGCGTGAACATTGATGCAGCGTGTTCGGGGAAAGTGTTTTTAAGGAATTCTACTAAACGTGTGTTCGATATCTCTATCTACGAAAATAGGCTAAATCACATGTAAAACTATTCTTCACAATTTTGATTTTCTAAATATCATGTTTAGAAACATAGTTTCGGGCCTACTCAAAATGGCAAAAACGGCTTTTTCAGACTGCTGCCACGTAAAAATTACCAACCTGTACCTTAAAACAAAAATAGAGAAACACGCGCTGTCGCGCTGTACTTTACTATGAACTTACCGTTAATAAAGAAGGAATGTCACCACTTAAAGTCTGATAGAAAAAGATAACGGCCAAAATGTTGCACACAGTTCTCGCGCCCCGCGCGTAAAGGCTGAACGGTATTTACACACGTGTCAGTCTAGCTCTTATCACCTGCTTGTTTCCATTCCTCAAACACGGCATATAGCACCTCCTGTAGTCTGCTCTTAAGAGGACGTGGTACATAATTCAACGCGGTACGCATTGATCTATAGCTGTAGGTTTCTTGAAGCCAATTTGCGAAAATTAAACAATAGCAATCCTAGGCAATAGTTTTAGCCAACGTTTTAAACCAAATTATTTCCAGTGTGACGAACTTCTGAGGCACAGTCTCTGACACCGGAACCTCGTGCATTTAACTGCGGCGCAAGAGATCACGCGTAACGAATTAGTAATTCTGGATAAATATTTACTCATAAAGTTGGCAAATATCATTATCTACGATTGTCATTGAGTATTTCATCCATATTGGCTTCGAATAAAGCGTAGAAATCAATCGATATTTTCAGCGCTTATTTTTCCAACTGCGCACCCTTAAGGGTGCGGCCTACCTGCGCGTGAAAGGCTCAAAGCGACGGAGCAGTAAGGTCGACCTTAAAGCGCACTTACAACGCCGCGTCGCCTCAACGAGCCAAGCGCTGAACTAGCGTGCAAGGTTCCCGTCGAACGGTTTTTACTATGGGACATTAAGCGGTGACCATGTAATTAATTGTATTGGTGGAAAGTCTGCAACTAAGTTCAGTGCAGGTCGCAACCTGAGTTTCACATACGTCCGGTTAGTACACTTTGAAGTACGGCAGTCTGAAAAGGCCGTTTTTAGCCATGTTGGAGGGCTTATAAACAGTGTTTTTAATGAGCGTGGCGTCTTAACAATGAGGTTTCGACCTTGTCTGAAGCTTGTTTAATTTTCGTACGTTGGCACGATGGGCACACGTGGAATATTTTCATTGAAAAAACCTGTTTACGAACACGTTGCAACGCATTTTATGCGTTGGGTATCCAGCCGCATTAAGGGCTCTGACTACTCGGTTTGCATTCAACGAGTTTGATTGAGGAATTAATATTAAAATCAATTACTTCTCGGAAGATCCACATTAGATATAACTATATAAAGAAAACTGATTTAAGTGAAAATTTTGGAACATTGCTGGCTTATGATATAGAAAACGTATTTTTATTTTAGTATTGAATCTCAAAAGATTCATTTAAAAAACAGTAGCTTTGATAATATTAAGGCATAATTTTTTTAAATTTTTTTTTCTACGGTAAGTTTAAGTAATTTTACCAAGTGCGCTTAAAATCGGTTCGTTGGGGTTGAATTAATTTTGGCAGTGATTCGACATTTTCATTTAACTCCGTAGTTGCAATCCAGGGGGCCGATTAAATATCGCGTTTTACGGATGCAACGCGAAATGTGCACCTGTGTTGTGTCTGGTTGCGCTGCATTGGAATTATATGCTCAAATAATACAATAAAGGACCCGTTATACTTGCTCTGCACTTGCGTTCCGCTGCGTCGGTTGAAGTAGCAGGTGGAGATATTTAATCGGGGCCCAGGTAAGCAAAACCATCACTAGCGCAATTGGCAAATGCTGAAATGTATCATTATATATTCCGTAAATGTTTCACACTCCAAGTTAATCAGTGAGTAGTTACCCAGGAAATCAGCTCATTGTGTAAGGGATTAAAAAATCTTGAGAAAAATTAACGTATTTTTAAGATTCCTAACATTGTCAAGGATCGCATCAAAGCTGACAGAAAATTTAAAAGTTTATGAAATGCTAATTGTTTTAAACGGAACAATTAGTTAAATCTACAAACGTAGTACTTTCCTGCCTCTTCAAAACACGTAAGGCAACTGGCATTTAAATAAGCAGATAGGTATACGAACATTCTTCCCTGTTGTACATTATCCCTGAAATGTAATTACCCATTTTTTGTTTTATATCGTTAGATGAAAATAGTTGTTTTATTAAACGAACAATATGAGCATAATATGCGGTTAGTCAGTATTTTAACGAGTTCTGCCATGTAATTGTGACGTAACAATTTTAATTGATGGATGTAACAGTGCTTTGTTATTAGGAACTGATACATACAGCAAACGTTGTTTTTATTTCCATGCGATGAAATTATTCGTGTAGGCAATGATGAAGATTAGACATACATCAAAGACCGTCAAGTTTGAAAGATGGGTGTAATTAAACCAGACGGTGAAGTTAGTACCAGGATGTGTAAGATATAAAATATTTATCCTGATGATTGCATGGAACCGATACCAGATTATTAAAGCAAATCATTATTAACTTCTTATATCACATAAATTCTGCACAATAATATTAATTTCACTATTTTCCTTAAGCTTGGTTCTGAAGGCTGACTAAGAAAACATACATGTCCGAATTTTTATCTTTTTCTCGTTCTCTGCCTCTCCCCCCCCCCCCCCCCCCCTCTCTCTCTCTCTCTCTCTCTCACACACACACACACACACACACACGCGCGCGCGCGAATTCAACGATATTTACTAAGACCTATTTTTGGTGTAAATTTTCTTAGTTCCAAACTGTGTCTGTTACGCGATATCAAATATAGAACTGAAATTATGACAAGCGTCACTAAATCTACATTCTTAGGTAATAAATAGTAGCCGCTATAACTCAACAGGAGAGTGCCAACAAAACATAGGTACAGTTCTGTAAGCATAATTTTGGGTGGCTGAGGATAAAAACATAAAGACACTTGATCCAAGTTTATTAATTTCGTGATGCTTTCTTATCGGTATTATTAATTTTGTTCCTTAAAACTATATCATATTAATTAACAAACAGTATTTAGAATAAACAACAGGGTTAGGAAGTTGTATCTCCTTTATGTGTTGGTTTATTGCTTTTCCTTGCAAAAAAAATTTACGTCTGAAAATTCCAAACGTACCATACTAGATATATAGCTATTGATCTGACCTTTTAGTAGACGCATAAGAAGTGAACTAGGAAATCATAATCATGTCTATTTTTTTAAATTTAAAAATCTGATAATTTGTGCAAAATGTCTAAAAAAATACATAATTGTGAGTTCCTAGTTCACTTCATATTTGTCGTCTGAATTGTAAGATCAATAGCAATGTTATAGTTGTGGTATTTCTGGAATTGTCTGTCGTGAAACATAAAATAGCCAAGGAAAACCAATAAATCAACGGGTAAGGAGGAGATGGACTCTGAAGTAATACATTCTCATGACTGCCAAAATTTGTAATTATAAAACTTCTATTATAAAATTATCGGTATGAAACTACACCTGTTAGCACTTACTTCTGCTAGTTTCGCTGACATCAGTTGTAGCAAGAAAATCGCCTCGGAAACCCGGATAAATCGTTACCGACCATGCTTGTTTACTATAACATAGAGGAATGAGCAACATTCGCGTGGGTGAACAAGTACGGGTAGCTTGTTCAAGTATCGGCTTGTTTGCTACGAGAGCCGAGAAACATGAGTGTCTGGACCTATAAATTGTGCTGAAGACCTAACTAATTTGAATTTGGCTATGGAGGGAACGAATTCGTATACACGACGTATATAGAACGAAATAGCACTAAAGTCTAAAACATTGCCTGTAAATCGCATCGCTTCATCTGCTGGAATGATTGTACACAGAGAGGCATCTAGCGTCATAATTTTTAATACTGTGGTAAAGAAAACAGGCAGAAATATTACTTACTGATGCAATTAAACAGCAGCCATGTTTTGTTTACATCCTATTGTGATAATGAAATATTTTAAATTAAGAGCAAGGTTTTTACACTAGTGCCTTGACTTGCTACAGTATTATAATTTTTTTGTACCTATCGCTACTGGTTCTCAGGGGAGAGGGGTGACCGCACCCTTAACCCCACCCACTTTAAACCGTCCTTGGCTGTAAGTTATGTGTTATACAGGTAATGTACATACATGAGACCCCGGAGACAGTGAGTAGTTGTTGACAGGACCACGGAGGGTTGTCTCACGTGTGGCGACGTCTAATTAGCAGCAGGAAGCAGAGGATGCGGTGACGCCGCAGATCGGCCGTGAATGATTACTTCCGGCGAGGCGAAGCCAGACGCGATAATTAGCCCCGCCTTACTTCCACGACGAGCCCACCTGTACTGCAATGTTCTGTGAGCGCAGTTAGGACGAGCGAATGTTGTAGTGGTCAGCACGCCAACCTCCCGCTACGTGTATCCCTGTGGCGGGGTCGCTATTACTTCGCGCGTGTGGCAAGCCTGGTGAGCGTAGTCATTGAATGCCAGTTATTTCCCGTTATTCTCCGCTGTCGCCCACCGCTACTCCACCTTCACCCATATGCCCCAAGAGCACCAGAGACGTTAGTGTTAAGGGGTATTAATCCCTACTACCTTGAATTTATCCGTTTCTTTTCGATAACTTCTGTTCCAGTCGATTTATCAAAATTTTAGTCACGGCAGGGCATAGATACAAATTTAATTGAATTTCTGTAATTGTTGGAACCATTATAAATTCATTATTTTGCAACGGGAAACAGCTGAAAAGGGAAATTTGCTTAATTATACGGGAGCGACTATACACAGGCCACAAAATTAACAGAAACCGTGCCATATTAATTCCAAAAAGTGAATAAAAAAAAACTATACCTTGTCAGCGTGAAAAAAGTAAGCCAATGTCTCTATTCTTTGATTTATAAAAAAAAACGTAAAACCGATCTGACAGGGATCAATTCCCCTTAACAGAAACAATGCCATATGGATTCCAAAAAGTGAATGAAACTATAAACTATGTCTTGTCAGAGTGAAGAAAGTAAAACAACGTGTCTATTCCCTGATTTATAAGAAAAACCGTAAAACCGATGTGACAGGGATCAATCCCCCTTAAGACGCCCGCCTGGTGGCCGTGTGTTTGTGTGAGTGAGGCATGGTGCCAAGGGCGATGTTGGCCGGCTCATCTGGTGCGGTATCGCGTCTAGTGTAAGACACTGGAACGGCGTGCAGTAGAATTGTACATCACTCGCCTACTAACACTTTGAGTGGTGACCCCATCTTTCATTGGTGGAAAGTTAGGAGTAAGTTCAATTCAGCTCTCTATTGTAGTTTCACACGAATATCTTGAGTAGTTGTTTAGTTATAGTAGATTGGAAAAGCCGTTTTTAGCAATTTTGAGGAGCTCCGAAATGATCTTTCTAAGTTACGTAATGTTTTGAAACTACCATTCCGAAATAGTTGGAAGTGTTTGTTTTTTCGTAAATCCACACATTAGAAACACGTTGAGACGTTTCTTAGAAAAAATTGTTCTTCTAGCACGCTGCATCGCTGTTTACGAGACAGGCAGGCGGCGCCTTAAGCATGTAGGCCTATGTGTATTTCGTCACTAGCGCCGAGTAGGTACTGCAGCAACGTAGCCTGAGGTTTGCGAAAAATACGTACGTTATGTACTAAGATGTATGGAGAAAATAAATTGTTCTTTGAAGTAGGTTAACTGTTTTATGTTTGAGCAACAGGTGGCGTGTTTGCATTAAGCTCGTTTTCATGTATGTCCTGAGAGCAACATTACACGGAACATATTATATATGTCTGTAGAAAGTTACATTTAGGATAAAGTGTGTATACGAATGATCTAGTTTAAAAACATATTGAGATATTTGTAAAGACTTTGATATAATTTGTTTGAAAGTTTCGTGAAATAGGAGTCGGTGATTTAAACACGGATACATATGCAATTGCAGCTATGTCGTCCCAGAAAATCAGGTGGAACAAAATCGAAGAAGGGATTCTGACCACGACTTGCTGCAGTGAGGAAACGTGCGTGGATGTATTATTTATAACATGCGTGTGTGGTTATACTGCGTGTTGATAATTATATACATATAATATGTGTGTAAGGGTTGTGTGGAGGGAGCTCTTTATATGTATGTGTGTAGTGTGTGTGCTTGCGTAACGTATAAATACATGTGTCGTAAGTGATTGCTAACGTGGAGGTCTTCTGATGAAAATGAAAGTGCTGAATGTATTATAATTTATTCACAATAAAAATAACAGCTTCAGTTTTTCTCAGTAAACAATTAATCATATTTGCAAATTTACACTGTATTACCACAATTGTCATTACATGACATGTGACCAAATTCTGCCAAAGGGACTGCTGACGTCAAAGACGAGATTTTATATGCGACACACGGGGTCCATTACAAGTACTAAAAACTGTATGTATATGTGTGTATGTATATATACAAACACACACACATAGACAGACATATTTAAATACTAAAAAGTCTCTCGGCAGCACAATCAAGAAAGTGCAGACAATAACTGGGACTGATACAAGATAATTACTCCACTCGAGTATTACAACGAGTACTTTACAAACGTAAGACTAAACGAAGCAAAGACAAAGCCACATCGAAAACCTAGAAGGACTATTTCAGACGATCTTGGTGCGGCGTTTCGGGAGCTGAAACCTGCTTTCGTCTTCAGGCAGACTGACAGTGAAATCTGGAAAATAAAATCAGGAGTTACTTATAAGCAAGCGTAGCCAATCGCATTCAAACTCACTCCTTATTGGCTGTGCACCGTAGTGCATCTATTGCCAATGTGCTAGTGTGCGATTGCTTTTTCATATGTAGTTTGATATTAATTTTTAATCAAATTTTTAGTGGAACATTTTAATTACCGTACATATAATACACGTTGATTCACCTATTTAAAAACAATAAATTCGTGTAGTATGCGCAGTGTTGGGATACGAATATACCATATTTAGAGAAGGTTGTAATGTGGCGCAAAACAAGAAGGAAATGTCTAGTAAATATGGAGTGTGTTCTGCAGTCAGTAATAGCAGACCACATCATGTTTACTAGACATTTCCTTCTGGGTTTGTTCCGTACTACAACCTATCCAAGTTTAGAACATATACTTATATACACTTACGTGTATGTGTGTTTTCTTAACTACGGGTAACCTTCGATAGCTTTCTTTGGTTGTTTTATCTCACCTGGTTCTCTGGGACGACACCATGTAATAATTGTGTACGTACACGATTTGACTCGAAATCCGCAAACAGACACTTACTGACGACTTTTTCGTTGAACTGCTACGCCACTGGCTCGTAGGTGTACAGAGCATGAAAATATATGTTAGATGTTTTACGTTAAAATTAGCTTCTGTAAAAACCATCTTGCAATGAAAACTTAAGTAAAAAACGCTTTTGTAACAGTATAGACAAAAAGTTGTAGATAATCTTTAAATATGTTTTGTTCAGTAGTGAAGCAATGTTTTACAATTCAGTGTAACTTAATTTTCTGAATAGGCTTAATAAGATTAGTCACTGACCATAAACGTAACTTTAACGTGAAAAAAGCATGAGGTGTTTCATATTAGTTCTTAAATTTTTCATCGCTACCTATTCGTTAAGTTACAGTCGTTCGAAAAGTAAGTAGAGAGCACCGGAAGCTATTTTATACTCAATTCAATTCTTTGCCAATGACATTCTTTTGTTAGCTTATTCAAATAATTAAATATTACTTAATTATTGGATATCCTTTTGCTGTTAAACTAAATCTTTATATTTAAAGTTTTTTTTTTCAACTCTTTAGTTAAAATTGCTACAGTACTGTGTTGTTTTTATTTTTGAACTTCAATTTTATATTATATTTTATTTTATTAAATCAAATTGAAGATAAAAAGTGTAAGTAATGATTCATTTCAAAATTGTTTCCTGAAACGTTTTTATTTGAAAGCTTTTTTATGTCACAGTCAGGTGCCTTTTTTCTTTCATAATGGGTGAGAATACCAGGCCACAACAATAAAATTATCGTATTGCCATCGATTCTTAATACGTGTGCAAAATTTCAAGTAACTCGGACGTCTGTTAGTGGATATAATTTTAATTGAAATATTCCAATTCAATCATACATACAGGTGCAGCTAATAAAAGCGTGTTAACAATAATAAGACATTATTTTTATTTTCACACTACATTTTAATTATTGAATACAACTAGATGCACGTACTGTATTTATTGTGTACACTAATGTTGTTGTATTACCAAATGGTGATGTACAAATTGGCTGAAAATGGGAAAACATCACTTAAAATCTGGCGACCTTTAAAAGCCTTACAATTACTTCGTTCGTAGTATTTAAAATATTTTAAATTTAACAGAAAATGTATATAATTATTTTTCTTAATGTTTCGTGAAAATAGAACTACTTCAATTGCATCTGCTCTGGAGGCAGGCTTGAATCAAATTTGGTTGTGAAATTACCATTCGCACACGTTTGAAAGTTAACATTGCGGCACTTTACACGCTCGCTGCTAACTACAGCCGTGTCCCAATTTAAAGAGTACTCTCTGGAGAGAGCACTCTTTCACATAACACGAGAGAGAGCTCTCTAGCACTCTCACTCTCTCCAATTGGGACGATGCTCTCTCGAGTTTGTAAACAAACGATGCGAAGGTAACAAGTGCGTAAATTTTATTAGTACACGTTATAAACATATAAAATATATTGTAGGCAATTCAGATAATAATTTTAAACTTACGGGAGTCGTATTTCAAGCAGCGAATAGCTGTTTATAGGTGATGCCGTAATTTTGTGTTTTGTGTATTTAAACGTATATTAGGGCAGGAAGTGTTTACACAACTTCTCGACATAAATGTAAAGTTCATTGTAAATAATTATACTTGTAAAAATATTGAAATATTAGCAGTATGCGATACACGTTTCTTCAATAACCTCAAACCGTAGCTGTAATCAAGATAGCGTGCGCCAGAGAGAACGAGAGTGTGTTTCTCTCGCTGTACTCTCGCTCTTTCGCACTCTCGCCAACGAATTGAGACGACCAGAGAGTACTCTCTCTCTCTCTCTAACGTGTTCGCGAGAGAGAGAGTGCGAGAAAGCACACACTGAGTGAATTGGGACACGGCCTACGACACCAGCGAGCCTAACTGCGATTTTACAATGTGACTCCGTATAGTTGGAACTTGCTTCATCTAGCAGTCTAAAAACTGCAGTGACGACGAGTTTAATTTCATTGTTCGAATAAATTACGAATACTTCTATATTGTCTTAGCCGTTTCTGTAGGCCGTATAAGAGAAGAGAGTTCTGATGAAAATATTTTATTGTTTTGTTTGATCTGCTAATGCAGCGCCTTACTCAAAGGTTAGGTAAATGGGTTTCATGTGTCGTCAACAGCGACTTCACTAGAGACGGCTGCAATGTGTTACTATAGCAGGATCTGGGACAGGATTCTGACAAGAAACCATCTTAGCATTCGTCTCTAGCGATTTACGTAAACGATGGAAAATGGAATTTAGGATGGCCAGAGTCGGGAATCCAACCTGGGTTCTCCCGAATGCAAGTCCCCAAGGTATTAGGTTGCGGCACCTCGCTTGGTACGCACACTGCTCGAATATACGTCTGAAATAAAGGTATTAAATCACGTGTATATGAATAAATGCGTGAAAGTTAGAAACATCAATACTGTACTGTAGTCGTTCAGTGTGTTTATTACAAGGTGACAGATTGCATTATGTACTCTGCTTGTCCCCATGCTCGGGATGTATGAGCTAAATTGCCGGCCACTATCACGTACATGCCGCTGAATTGATAACTTGACTCGTTTTATACTACAAAACCAAAAAATAAAGGGCAACAAGCGTATTCTCAGACAGCAAGCTTACATATTCGTGTATGTATAAAAGAGCTTATTTCATTTTACAGGACGTTGTCGTCTGCTAATGTAAGAAATAGATATTCATTTCAATTTTACAAAGTGTCCATTATTTAGCGCAGTTGTAATGTTTAACGGCCAATCACCTAGTCTCCAACAGTGTTTATTCCTGCTGCTATCTTGTATAGTGAGTGTTGGCTGGTAAGTTGAGAGTTGCAGGACAGGACAGAGTATGTGGCATGGCTGGCAAGCCTGAGGCTGGTGTGCCCGCGGCTCTGAGGACCTCCCGCGGCCAACACCACACTACACCATGCCAGTGGGAAATAAAAGACGACGAGGAGTGGTGAGCTGTGGAACAGGTTCTGTGGCTCTCTAGCAGGCCAACCTCGTCTTGTTACTGCTACGTCCCTGCTTCACTGCCTGCTCTGCACTGCTGCCGTGCTCTCGGCTTTGTAGGGCGACAACACTACATCACCCTAACGTCATAGTATACTCAATCTTCTTATACTAGTGCTGCCAACAGCTACGACATTGGGCAGTTGACACAGACATGTTGTCACCTCAACATATACGTCGCTTACGATTTCTACCAATATTTGCGTGGCTTGTCGTCAGTACCTTCTAAGACAAGCCTTATAACGTCATACAAATGTGAAATTAATTGTTGTTATAAACTTCTGTGTTTCGTTTGTCATTGCTAATTTTATGACAAAATCCAGCACAATATAATGTGTAAGTAATACTTTTACATTATTATTGCAGGATTAAAAAAAATATAAGCGTATTCTGTTGAAAATAACGAAACAATTTTACTTTCGAGGTTTTTCATCTCCAGTAAATGATGTTTTAAGTGTGCTAGACTGGCGGAGGCGAAGCGTTTCTTTGTCAATTGAATTCAATTTTGAAGGAAATTAGTAGTATGCGTGTGTGGCCGAGCACAGGGGTCAAAGCCAGAGCCAGTCATCCTCCATTTTGTTCCTGTTCGTCACCTTGGTCACATCAAATTTCTTTTTTAAGTTCCAAAATTCCTCAGAAATAACCGAAAAAACAAAGAAATTTTCCGTTTTCCCCTCATGACGAATTCATTACAAAAATTGACCCTGGTCGTAAGGCAAACAACTACATTGCTCCTAAAATCAGTCAATAATGTACTAGTTTCCATCTACTTTGAAGAGCAAGCACAGATTAATTTCTGGAGGCTGATTAGCTGATGGCCCAGCACAAAGTTGGGGGCTTCTGCTTAGGAGTGAGAAGGTGGATTAGATGCCAGATCATATTTCCATCCGTCATCATCCTTAAATAAAAAAAACATTCCACCTCTGTTTTGTTAACTCATCACTATTTCAACATGCTCTATCATTCTATGTTGACCACATTTTTCCGTCTGCTGACGACATCCATGTTATCCTTTGTATTTGCCTATGACAAACTTAATATTTATATCTAGAACAGGGCGTATAATATTTTCATATCTTCTAGGACTTACTATATCACTCATGTACATTCATAGACCCATCCTAGTGTTCGACATTAGCTTCTTCCCTCTGTAACATAATGTAAACTAACCTAACCGGAGCTTACCTCTTTTTCCCCCCACAAGCCTAACCCAACAATTTGAAACATTCTTAGTAAGCACTATATTTGTAACAAGGTAAATGGAAATCGGTTTCCAGATTAAAAGGTATTTAGCAAGGTAGATACACACACGGACACACACACTTATTCACGCCCATAGGCACCCCCTACACGTAGGAAGGTGCACTCATAAGCCTATTCTTTTCAGTTCGGAGTGCAGGCGGTATATACATATTTTATTTAAATTGTTCAGAACTTATAGAACGATTGTTACTAAATTGTTAATTTCTGAGAGCTTTTAGTTTTATATTACGTATATTACATATTTTCAGGCCTGCAATTTGGAGGGTAACACTGTAAAAATACATATTTTATCTCATATTTTGGAAACTGATAGACAAATTGTACGCAAACTTTTGTAATTTGACAGTTTATCTTTCAATTGTTTTGGGTTAATTTCTACCAGTTTATAGAAAGTAGGCTCACCGGGCACGATGGTAATGTCTTGTATAGTTTTTAGTCTGCCTTATTTATAGCAATGTTACTCGTACAGCATAGGATATCCTTGGAATATTTCGTAAATGTCCCGAATGCCCTTCATAAATTATGCTTAAGGGATCATCGCGGCATTCTCCTAGAGTGGTTTACGGAAACCCCGGAAAACCGAAATCAGAATGGCCGGAGCCGGGTATCGAACCCAGGTCCTCTCGAATAAGAGACTAATATATTTTACCACTGCTCCACCTTGCTCGATATAACAATATTCCAAATGAAATAATTAACAATCCTAGAATATTGAGGGACATGTCCACGTTTAATGTGAAACGTCTGGGTATCCTGCTGTAAATAACCATGGCACATCTCAGCAATATATCTTAGTGATCAAATCTACGTATATTGGTCTTTGTCAGATTCTTATATGGGAAGATAGTTGTGAATGTTTTTCTGTGGGATAAATTGTATTATTTATACGGGTGAAATATTTGTAACACTATCTATATGAAGATATTTTTCTCTCTCATACTAACTTTTATAGTATAGGTAAAGATTATGTTCTAAAATAATAAATATCATATAAGGAAGATACCAGAGGGCCAGGTTATCCCACACCGAATGCAGATTTGATGACTGGGAGCCCGTAGACAATCTGCGTACCCTGAAGAATGGCGTGAAATGAGGTCCTACAATAGAGAAGCGTCGGAATGAGAAGGGTGGGGGAGAAAACCCGTCGACCAGTGACATCGTCCGGCACGATTCCCACGTGCGAAAATCCGAGGACCGACCCCGCCGGGAATCGAACTCGTTTCGCCTTGGTGGAATGCGAGAGGCCCTGTATTAGGTTGTTTCTTTCCGAAGTGATGTTATGGAGTAATAATTAGCATGGAAAACTTGAAACTGTAGTGCTGTGGTTCGACTCCAACTATATTAGGATAGAAAATTTAATATCAGTAATAGTGTTTGAAATTAGTAGCATAGAAAGAAATAAGAGAAGAATATTTATTTTCGGAACACCTTTTTAAATTCATTTTGCATACATGCCACAATTTCCTTAGGACATCCAAAATAGCCTAAGTTGGATATCCTCCGGATATTCCTTGGTTGTTCCTGTGCAGTGTGGATTAGTGACGCAGGGCGATCAAGGTTCTCTGGTATAAAGAAGTTAGAAAGCAGAGTGGAGTACGCTCTCACAGGTGGCCATGGCCGGTGGTAGAGGGAACAGCCAGGTGATGTTGGCGAACATGATGATTTATCAGTGTGTAATGAGCGGTGCGAAACCTGACTGGCCAGTCGAGACGAACCTCCCACCTGACATGCCGTCCAACTTGCCGAGGTCTGCATGCTGTCTTCTAGAGACACTCTACTAGGTTCTCAGCCTCTGCGTACTTATATATGTGTATTATTCTAAAATGTTTTACATCATCTCAATACTACTTAATTTTGGACTGAATTTCCTTAATACGTTGTTAATTTTTGTTAACCTAATTTCCGCTGAATTATTTCACCTCGAACAACATTTCTTGCGCACAACATAATTACATTCATCTGCGGGTAGAAGAACTTTCTTGCTTGCCTGCTTAGATACATTGTAGCTTTTGACTGGCGGCTACATATACCTACCCCTAATGCGACCCGTATCACATCGCAGGGAGAGGGTGGGGGAGTGTGTGTGTGCGTGCGTGTGCGTGTTTATGATAATTTAGTAATAGTATGCCTGAGACAATAAAGCAGTTATCCTCAACCGACTGAACTGAATTTTTGCGTACACATTTAGTTTGGATGACAATGCATTGTTAGCTAAGTGACGTCATTCTAAATCCAACACGGCGGACCGCCCAAGATGGCGGACTAGTTATTTTTTATGCACTCCGATGATATGAGTATCAAATTTAAACGGCTGGCTGAGAAGAATACGAATAAAATGACGTCCGCGTTTACCTCTTCGAGGAATGTTAAACTACTGCCCGGCTAAACGGCAAGGCTAATTAATGTTGACCTACACCTTCGGTGAATTCTAGCGGTGGTGAAAAAAATCCAAAATCAAATCCGTAACTGTGCTTCGTTCGACACAAGTAAGCTTCAAGCTGAAATAGTGGCGCCTATACCTCTATAAACAACCAAGTCAAGGTGAGGCCGTGCCGAGGACTAGTGGCATCAGAATGTATCTAACATGATGTAAACGTACCACCTCAGAGCACCGGGGCGAACCATGTTGTATAATAGCTCTCACCCTTCTAAACGAAGCTCTGGGAGGGTCAACGGACATTTCTTCGGTACTCGTGGTAACAACATGGAAAAATAACTTAAAAATAAAAAGTGAATTAACAGTAAACACATTTTTAAAAACAAAATTTTATTTAAATGCTCTAAAATAAGAGAATAAGCTTTAAATTAAGTCAAATCCATCAATTTACTACATTACACAATTTATGCGATATAAAAGTTTGTCACGAGATTTACCTGCGTAGGTAAATAAGAATACAATATGTAACTTGATCTTGACATAATTAATTCTAAGAAAAAATATGTTTTCTATAAAATAGATAAATCTCGCGACAAGTTTTTATATAATATAAATTATGTAATGTTATAAATTGATGGATTTGATTTAATTTAAAGTTAATTTTCTTTTTTTAGAGCATTTAAATAAAAGCTTGTTTTAAAATTGTTGTTTACTATTTGTTTATTTGTTCTTTAATTTGGTTGTGTGTGGCAGTCAAAGCTGATGAGTCAAGAACTACTGACGTTTCAGTTAAACGTCTAGAACGATAGCAATTTTAGTCAGTACGTATTAAGCGAAATTATTTACTAAAATATCATAGACAAACCAGCCATAGGAATATTGAATCCGTTTTGATCAAATTATAAATATAACATATGACTTAAATATAACTCTTCGCTATATGCCTAAAATACTGTTCAGTACGTCGAAAATATACATTCCTTGCAGTTTAAAATTTACGTACAGTGAGAATGTATTTGTTGGCAGAACGGTATAAAGTTCACTACTAGATGCTTTCGCAATAAAAATGCAGAAACAGGGCAACGATAAGGGACACACTGCCATTCTGTACAAGAACTACATAGCCTCTATTGCGAGCGCCAACTGGCGTACCGTGTTTTGGTTTTAGGTGGTTTTCTGTGGGAATTGAAGCGGAGACCCGTTTAATTCGCGAATTGTACGTAATAAAAATAAAAGCAGGCGTATTGTTTTGTGTGTTACGAATCCAGATGATATTTTTGGCGATATTGCAGTCTGAAAAAATCGTTTTAGCCATTTGTAGAAGTCCCGTAACCATGTTAGTTTAATGCGTGTTGTATTATTTTAAATTATTGAAGCATAGTCTGCAGTGTGTGTTAATTCTGTAGTAAAACTCTATTTTGAATAAGTATCAATTTCGCGTAGTAAGTAACAGGCATGACATGCTACAATACTGTACATAGTATACCCGGTACATCGTCATCTTAAGGGGCCTCCCTAGATAGGTTACGTTTGTGTGTGTGAGGCAAGAGCGGTATAGTTACCGTATGTAATGCATTATCGCCTCTCCGCGTAAACCCCTCAGCTGTCGTGAAGTGCTTCACTATTACCCTTTTTCCTGTGGAACTTTAAGCGGTGACCACATTATTTTACTTGTAGGCAGCATAGTACAAAGTCGAAGATTTGTTTCTATACTTATGTTTATTGAATCCGGTTATTATTCCTCCAGATACGGCAGCCAGGGAAACCCATTTTTGGCAATTTTGAGGGGCCCGAAAACGATGTTTCTAATAAAAAGTTCCGAATTTTTAAAACTATCGCGGCAAAGTTTGAAGTGTGTGTTCTTTTCGTAGGTATACAAACACAACGCGCGTTAAATAGTTTCGTCCAAAAAAAAGAATAGCCGTGATTCGCTGCAACGCTTTTGAAGCACAGGTAGGGAGTCCTTTAAGGCCGTAACCCCGAGTATATGCCTTTCTTACAATAATTAAGTTTTAGTCATAAACGGAAACAAATAGAGTAAAATCGTTATGTAACTCTTTTACCTATGAAAGGTTTGAACTTAATTTCATTTTGTCGAGACAAAATACTGCACGACGGTAGCTAATGTAGTAAATTAACGTAACTTCCTTTAAACTGATAAATTAGGAAAATCTTTATACCGTTTATCTCCAAAAATTATATTACAAAGCAACAACAATTCGCAACGAAGTTACAAATTAATTTTACGTTATCGGCTGTCGTCAAGTTGAAAATAAATAAATAAAAAAATTAGAAAAGCCTAGAAACTCGAGCCTACGTGCTTATTAAGCTCTTTGAGAGAAATTATACTGTTTCACTTAGCAAGTTATTGTTTTTAATCGCTAAGCTTATCTTTAAAAAAGCCATGGTAGAGTCGTGGTCGGACAATCAAGCCGTACCTTCTTCTCCCATCCTCCTCCCCATCGATTCGAGTTAGATTTCTGGCGTAGTTGAACCCAAATTTCCACGTGTGGGAAACGTGATGTGATACGGGCTCCTGGTTTAGGAATCTGTCTCGGTGTTTGATGCCCATGCTCTTGGGTTCACTCTCAACAGTGTATTTATTTAGTCATCTCAGATTTTTCTACTGAACTATTTCAATGGAAACAATTATTGTTGAAATTACTGCATTTTTAACAAAATGATTTTCTTTGCTGCAGCGAAACGAGTGTTGTAGAAAGAAAAGTATTTTAGAGTGTACTTATGTTGCATAGGTAGGGGCCCTTGTTTTACGGGAAAAGAATTAAGCCCCACTTTGTTTCCGTGCCTTACGCGCACATCTACAGTTCTGATTCGTGGTCAGTGATTGGATATTTTAACTCTCACGAGCCTTGGGATTCTACCGGCAAATCACGGACGTGTGGTGCTGCAGGAAAGTTTTTGTAATTGGCTCAGTCAAATGAGTAGTCCGATTCCAAAAATCTTCTAGTCCATCACCAAGGAAAAATAAGTTCTGAACAGTTTTGTGTATCTTTTAAATGTGCGCTGAAGTTGACGTGGTGATAGTTTACAAAACTCACATTATCAATAACAGATACTCTTTGAAAAACTGCTTTGGCCATGTCCCAAATGGGCTCGCAAATCAGTTTTCGCGATTTGCGCAGTTTTAGTGAAAGTGATCAAGGCGAGTTTTGGAACTGGACTACTCAAATGAGATACGGCTCTTCACATAGACACACTGCCAATAACCATGAAGCAGAATAGCAGACGTGCACGTAAGGCACTGAAACAAACTGGGGAAAAATTCTTACCGCGAAAAAACAGGGTCCCTATGCATAGGTGCTTGCTTATCATTTAGTGCTTTCAAAAAGAGGTATTCAATCTGCTTAATGTGTGACAACCGTTAAATGCTTAACCTCTGTAATATGTAGAGATGATGGTTTATCGCGGGAAAACTTGACTATTTGCTAGGCTTCAACGTACGTTCAGCTTATCAAAAGATTACTGGCTTTTCCTTGTACGCGAAGCTACTGCCCTATTTGACTAAGCCAATAAGAATACCGCTATTTTAATATTTGATGCACGTTATTGGTCTATAGACAGCTACGTTGTGTCAGTGTTTTCAA
>PNEQ01016595.1:0-36463 GCA_003012365.1 Medauroidea extradentata
CTCCCCCTTGCTGCCCCCCTTCAGCTACTCTGACCGCTTGCCAGCGGAGGAGGGACGAGGTGGCAGGCAACGTTCCCTCCTTCCACTCCCTCGCTTCAGCAGCATGTCCGCTAGCCCGGGTTACACGTTGTATGTCGGACCACGCATAAGTGCAAAATCAGGCCTAGCTCCTTTGTTTTAAGAGCTAGAACATCATCGCTGCGGACTTTATTAAACAGCTGAGCTCGAACTTTAATGTGATTGAACGAGTCAAGGGATATAACTACTAGCCTGCATTCTGTGAGCATTTAAAAGTTTGATTTCACCTTAAAAAACAGTTAGAACTTTAAATTGCATTATTTTGCTCAATAGCAATATTGTAGGCTACGAATTCTACAATGTGGCCCTTATTCGAAGATGATATGTTTAAAACTGACTGAGATAACGCAAATATAGTTTAACATTGAAATCCCTATCCAGCTCTACTGCCTGCGAAGGGATGGAGTCCGCCCTTAATTCTAAATTCCCCGAGACATGTAATTCAAAGCATATATGTACTTAAAATATACACAAAGTTACGCTTATTATTAGTCAATATGTTGAGAAAAGTGCCCCATAAAATTTCAGAATCATAAATATTGCAAGTAACGTGTGCAGCGCAGCAAATATTGGCTACGGGTCAGCGGAGGTATGGCAACAGTGTGCGTGCCAAGTGGTCCGCTAGCCCTGATGACACAACTCAGCACGGCATGGAGTTACTCCTTACCGTATTTACTCGCGTACAGTCTCCCCTTTTTTGCCAAAAATTTATGTTAAAAATTAGGAGGGGGGCTATACACGGAACAAACTAGGTACCATCACTGCCAAAAGAATGTGTAAGCACTCAAATTACCGACATATTTGTTTTATATGCCGATTATTACTGTGAACTTCCACAAAAAAGCAAACAATAATAGTAAGCCGTAATAGAAATGCTTACATCAACTAATTAACGTGTCTCGGTAGTCGGTACCAATAGTAACAGCATGGGAGCGCGCCAACGGTGTTTGTAAAAAATGTAAGGTTCAAGGTTAAAGATTCTATTTTAAGAACCATGGCAGTGCTTCGGCTACTGAACTTCAAACTTATGCGCACAATTTTTCAGTCGACATCAAAATGTCTCGCGGAACTTTTTTTTTAATGCTCTTGAGCATATTTCACCACTTTTAACTTAAATTCAGCAGTGAAACTGCACCGTTTTCCCCCCATTATCAAACGACGTAACTAAATAAACTGACAAGAAAACAAGAACGCCGCGACTACTGCTAGCAGTCACCGAAAACAATGGCCTCTACGCATGTGTACCTCACAGCATCACGTACCGTGCCAGCCGCCCACCCCTCCCACTCTCCCCGTCAGCAAACACACCAGCCCGCCCGGGCCTCATCCGCCCGCATGCTTCTAGCCATCTGCCCGGGCTCACGCTCAACTACTGTTAAACTTGTCCGCAGCTACACTCTGCGGCCAAGCCAAACAAGATGTGTCCGGCTGTTGCTGCGTGTTTGTATTACTTACGTTAAAATTATTTTTTTACGCGTGGGAGGGTTATACATGGAATTTTAATTTTTCTCCAATTTACAACTTTCTTTATTGGAAGGGGGAGGGGCAGTACACTAGTAAATACGGTATCTCCACCCTTCCTCCCACTGCCCTTTTCTTCGTAGCATTATACCAAAGACGCTGTGCACTGTGCGATCGATAAACAACATAAGCTGTGCGGAAATTTCTCTACAGACCTTGAAATGACATTTGCCGACACGCCATTGTTACAGCTAGAGAATGGAAGGACAGGATTAAGGGGGAGGGTAGAGAACATACACAGTTGTTTGTTTACAGTTGCCGGCTGTTGGTGGCATCTGAACTCAGATTTTTCCTCCCTTTATCACTCTCGGTCTTTAGAATCAGTAGGGGGGGAAAGGGGAGGCATAAGGACAGGATGAGTCATGAGGTAGGTTATCTGGTATTATCGCCTTGTGTTGCCAGGGGCTGTCACTGCACAGTTGCTGACCACTTTTGTATGTAGTGTGTGAGTGGTATATATATAAAAAAAAAGGGGGGGGGATGCTTATTACTATGCTCGCGCATAGCAATTAAATTCGAAGTACAAACTTTCAATTAAGGAGGTTTTACTGTAACTTATGTTAATAAAGATGGTAACGTTATTTGCAGACAAAAAAAAATGTACATTGCAAGGCCGTGTTTATTTATTTACGCATTAATATTTATACTTTACACAGTGTGTGTATTACACTACAATGACATGAGAACAGCTGTATCAGGGTTTCAAATTAATGTAGCATACTTTCACATAAATAATTACTTCGTCCCTCCAGACACAACTCTGTAACAACTTTTTACACACACTACATGTTACGTCGCTCGCCAGGTCATAAGTGTTGTACACGGGCGGTGACAGAGAATGTATGTGGGTGCGTGCATGTCTGTAGGCAAGCTGCCGGCCAGAGTGGGTGGCTTGTATCGATCGTGCGTACTGCGCAACACACCTTGGAGGGCGGAAGGGAGAAAGTCTGCCAGCCACCCCTCCTACACCAGTCGCTTAGCCATATGACAAGAGGCGCCTGGGAGGCGGAGTACAGTTAGTTATCACAGACAGCACGGAACGGTAGGAGACAGATGCTGCCACACCGCATTTTCTTACGTTGCGTCATACAGCCCGTGTCCATCACTAGTATTTATAGCTTGAGATAGCATCTCTAACAAAAAGGTATATTCCATGAAAATTTATTTCCCTTCATTTACACCTATGTAAGCACAGCCGAACCCAGCTACTACATAGGCAACTACGACAACAACGCAACTACGACAATATTCTCGATTTCCTTCAAAAAAAATTTTAAAAATTAAAATCTAAAAGTGCATTTATTAAAAATACTATTTCAAGTAGGAAAGATGTTTTAAAATACGTCTGTAAGCGTGCAATAATAATAGAGGTGGTGTCCGTTAATAAATAAGTAGCAGCTATTAAAGAAAAAAAAAAAATCGGCGAAAAACTTTTAAAAACAATCTGCTGAAATATGTTTGCGTCGTGCGCCTGGATAGGTAGGTCGCGTGCCTGGTAAATTAGACCGTGCACACAACACCGAAGGTAAGCTGGTAAAGTGATGCATCTCACTTCCATCCTCTTTCACCCTCTCCGTTTCTGCTCCTACTCTGCGTAACAACGATAGCCAAGCAGCTCATGTTTTCCTCTTCAGCCCTTATACCCTACTTTGTGATTCCGAGCAAGGTCAGCGAATGAGAGGTCGACACAAAAAAAAACCCTTTGTTTCGTGCGTCGCCCTTGCCATTGTTTGTTTACACAGTTCGCGCATAGCTTAGTTTTTGGATGCATCTTGTGATACTGCATACGTTTCTTGGCCTTGTTTTATTGGATTTCGACTTTGGATTTTATTTGGAACCGACTGGATTGATTATTGACGACCTTTGTGCGTGATTATATTGGATTACGATTTTATTTACGGTTTTGATAAAGTATTTGGCTCAATCGTTGACGAACTTCTGAACGTTTACCGGATACGACTTCCACTTGCTGTTATAAGATGAGCGGAACCAAGCAGAAAATGTTGACACTTCTGGAAAAGTACCTGATGATGAAGGAAGTGGACGAAGGCAGGACGACCAAGTCGAAGATTGCACTGCGTCACAATATTAAGACTTCAACAGTATTCACTTTGTTGAAAAACAAAGACGCGATCATAAACGCTGTAGAGAAGGAAGGGGACAGTGTCAAGGTCAAGAACCTTCATGTGTCCGACAACCCTGACTTGGAGAAGGCGGTGTTTGACTGGTTCACACAGAAGCGTGCGCAAGGTATGCCTATTAATGGGCCTTTGATTTTGGAAAAGGCCAACACCTTTGCTTTAAAAATGAAAATTAAAGGGTTCAAGGCTTCAAGGGGATGGCTAGACCATTATAAGAAATGCCACACCATCTCCATCCATAATGTTTGTGGCGAAAGAGGGTCATTGCCAGTCGATCCGTTGATAACTTTGCTTGTACTGCAGGGGATCCTCAAGGACTATGATCCATGCGACGATTATAACGCAGATGAGGCGGGCATGTTCTACAACATGTTGTCAAGCCGGACACTTGCTGTGAAGGGGGAGAAATGCGCAGGTGGCAAGAAGAGTAAGGAGCGCCTCACTGTTCTCGTCTGTGCCAACATGGATGGTACACACAAGCTGAAGCCACTTGTCATCGGCAAGTACAAAAAGCCTCGGGCGTTCAAGGGCCACACAGTACTGCCATGTCGATACAACTTCAACAAGAAGGCATGGGTGACATCGTTGATCTTCACGTAGTGGATCAAGCAGTTCGACGCTTAAATGGCTTGCCAGAACAGAAAAGCAGATCTGTTCCTCGACAACTCCACCCATCCAGAAGTTGACAAGCTTACTAACGTAAAACTAGTGTTTTTGTCGCCAAACACAACGAGTGCCCTGCAGCCCATGGACCAGGGCGTGATCAAAGCCATGAAGGTGCATTTCGCCAATCGACTGGTGGCAAGCATGGTGAGAGACCTTGACCTTGGGCGGGACACCAAGAAGTGGGATGTTTTCACGGCGATGCACGAAATTGCAAGGACGTGGAATTGCATACGCGCGGAGACAATCCGCAACTGCTTCCGGCATGTCCACTTCATTGTCGGCGAAGCCCCGTTACCTGCTGTTCTGGCTGCTGCGGATGCTGAGGAAGACGACGACGACCCCGGCGTTCGCCCCAAAACCTGGCCCGTCGTCTGCCCCCCAGCCTGGCCCATCGGCCAATCTCCAACTCGGTGCTGCCTATGTGGCTCCATGCAATGAGACTACGTGGAAGAGGCTTGCCCCGGACTGTACGTACGAGGAGTTTGTGTGCGCATATGACGACGTGGCAGTCTGGGGCGAACGCGACGAGGACGACTTCGTCACTCAAAACGACTCGTCAGATGAAGAGGAGAGTGAGGAACAGCCAACTAGGCCGCAGCCTTCCAAGGAGGCCTACTCGAACGCGCTACAAGTGTTGGAAAAACTGTTTGCTACTTCGAATCCCTCCAGCGTTATGTAACGCGGATAATGTGCAAAAAGAAGCAGGCCACAATAAAAGATTTTTTTAAAAAATAAACTTTATCGAGAATAACAAACAATTGCACAAAAGTTTTTTTTCCACAGTGCGTTAGATATGTTGTATTATATCTGAGCTTTAAAAAATATTAAACTTCAGTTACTAACATTGTGTGAAACTGTGCTTACATTACGTTTTTTCGTTGCCGCGAACTGACTTCAGCACTGTACCAGATTAAAATTCATGTCACGGAAATGTATTGTGATTGGACACATTAATTTAAAACTTTGCTCCCAGGTTTATAATATAATTTGTGCAACAGAAATTGCGTGCAGTGTGTAGAAAAATTTTCTTTTCCCGCCGTCAATCAATGTGAACGAACTATCAAAAAGTGCCAGCTTATTACAGAAGGGCCCAAGCTAGAATGTTCTGTAACATATATACCTGCCAAAACAAACCCACGCTTGAAGCAAACACGAACACAAACTGCGGCCCTTTACATCAGTTCAACAGCCATATCTGATATGTAAGTACACATACACTTCTCGGCAGTTATTAATTTTCTGTACTGCATGTGTTTAAGGGCCATAATTAACTGTTTATAGGCAGTTCGGAAAAAAGTGAGCACTCGAAAAAGCCCTGCTAAAGATCTATTTCCAGCCAATTCATATCTTTCCACCTGTAACGGCTAACGACGGGAAAAGTCTAACCTCCTGTGACACGTCACTTTATGTTTGCACGTGTAAGATAAATTTTTCAGTCGATAGGTACCTACATAGTTTGATAAAAAAAGAAGTTTATTAATTATATAAAATACAATTATATCACTGTCGGTTGATTTTGTTTCAGTATTGTTGTATTTAAATACGAATAAACACGGAACTATGTTGTGTTATTTCGCTGCCAACCACACAAGCAGCAAGGTGACTATCGGCAATGTTGAATTATATGTAGTAACAGCTAGTGATATTTTTCAAAGGTTAAATATTTAGTGTTCACTTTATTCCGAACGGCCTATACTAGTGATGGGTTGATTCCGATTCCAGAATCGATCGATTTCCATCGATTCCACTGGAATCGAAATCGAACCGAATCCCTGGTTTTGGAATCGATATGACAGATTCTTAAAAATTAACATCCCTGTGAACATATTTTAGTTTCACATGTATCACTGACCGGCAAGAGTGATTTTATGTACAAACGGCACACTATTTGAGGTTTCTGATATTGTCGCCGATATAGCGCACGAAAATGCAATTCTAATTCCACAGGTAAACGTCAACTATAAAATAAAAACTTGTTCGTCAATGATTGTCGTCACATTTGTTTAGACAACTACATTGCATTACATTCAGTAACAAAATAATCAAAATAAATACTTATACACCATGCTGGACAGTTACTAACGCCTATATCCCCAAAAATAAAAACTACAAATCATTGCAAACTGTCGCATCGTAACGTTTTGTTTACGTTTCTGGACCAGAGATGTTAACTACGTTCAAGTCCGAAGTACGACACTACTAGAACAAAATGGTTGCCGCAAGAATGGATTATAGTTAGTACCAAAATATTCCACTGGAATGAAAATGGAACATCATAGTGCTACTAGTTTCATAGTCCGCCATCTTTAGTGTTTGTCTCGTGCGTGGACTTTCCCAACTGAACGTAGCATATCTAGGACGTCTCTAAGTTTTTTTAACACTGAAACAGTAAAAAACTGTAGCGAATATGTAATAAAATTGTTCCGTCGTTAATTGTCAATCACTTTTTAATTCTCAAATATTTTTAAATGTTTGTCAGC
The DNA here is from genome assembly GCA_003012365.1 of Medauroidea extradentata. NCBI lineage: Eukaryota > Metazoa > Arthropoda > Insecta > Phasmatodea > Phasmatidae > Medauroidea > Medauroidea extradentata. The sequence continues at coordinate 6,887 of PNEQ01016595.1, forward strand.
AAAGGAAAAAAAAAAAAAAAAAAATTAAAGTACGACTTGCAGAAGCCGAAAACAAAAACTTGAAGAGAAACGGAACTTGGGAAACTGTTGTATTGATCTGTTTTATAATAACCAAAAATGTCTATTTATTTACCGGTAAATTTTTATTCACAATATTTACTACGTAAGTACTGGTAAATACTGCAGACCACAAAATGTGTTCCTACCAAATGTGCATATTCAATTACAGTATGCACAAAATTAGGTTGCCAAACAAAGCCAACATAACCTCCAAGGTCTAGCAAGTTAAATAATTTAATCAAACTGCACAGTTCTTGTTTTTCTAAACATACGAATAGGCCTATGTGTGTGTTTTATGTATGTAACCTAGTTCCTGTAATTGCATTTCTTTTATGTATAAGAAAATGAGATAAAAAAATTTAAAGAAATCCTTAGAATCTGACTCGGAATCGAATAATCGAATCCGAATTTGAAGAATCGATGTTGGAATCGGAATATTTTAGGAATCGACCCAACACTACGGTTTACCATTTGTGCATAATACCGTATTCGCCCATGTACCCCGCGCGCCTATGTAAGCCGCGCTCCCATTTTTTCAATGACAAATTTGGGGAAAATTTTTTTTTTCAAAAAATAAATTTTTTGGGATAGAAAAATTTTATTATGGGGCAAAACAATCAAACAAACAACAATTATTCTCACCTACTATATTTATTTGTATACAGCAGCCACTTCTTTAAAATAAATCAATGCCTCGTAAATGGGGCGGATGTTAATGCACGGAACTGAGTTTTCCGCAACGAGAGGTTGACATGCGCTTTTTTACTTCCAAGTGGCAAGCGCTGCATGCCAGCAACCCGGCACCAGCCAGTGTCTGTGTGTATGTGGGCGCGCTCGGACAAGTGAGTAAGCGAGCGGAAGTTGCCAAGGTCAACTGGTACAGTCGCAGCACAAAAGCAATACAAACACTCCACGTGTATCACAACTTCACGAGACGTTTTCAGTGAATAAAAAAGCTTAGCTCGGCAGGTATCACTCAAAATAAATACAGCTATGTACAAATGGATTCTGTCGAAAAAAAGTCGGGAAAAAATATAAAGTCTTTGGTATATAAAAAAAAAAAGTCTTTAAACTGGTACGTCATCGTCGTCATCATTAGGTGCTGTCACCGTCTATTTCGTCAGGACTGTCCTCGGAAACTGCGTCACTCTCCAAAACATTATTATCTTTACTTCCGTCGAGCGTATTACTAATGCAGCATTTGCGGAACCTTTTGAGAACAAGATCTTCTGGGATTAGAGCCCACGCTGTCTTTATCCACCCACAAAGCTGCGCAAGAGACTGTTTCTGCAGTCTGCCTGTGAGAGTGTAGGTGTGCTCCGCACTTGCCATCCATTCCGTATAAAGCCTTTTTAAATGTGCTTTAAACGGCCAGTTTAGGCACACATCTAGGGGCTGGAGAATCGATGTCATGCCACCCGGGATTATTACCTGGTCGGTGTTTCCTTCCTGTAGACGTCTTTTAACATTATCAGTCAGGTGGCCACAATAACTGTCCAGAACCAACATACAGTAAAACCCTGTTAAGACGTTTTTGAAGGGACTTTACACCACAAACTTCTTAGCTGGGAAAACATCTTAAATGGGAAAACTGATTTTAAAACTTAAGACGTTATTGTTGTAGGTGCAGTCTATATTAAATTATATTTTGGAGTCGCAAGGACAATTTAATGTACAGTAAAATCCCTTATTTACACTTTTCAGGAGGACAGAGTGAACAAGTGTAAATAGTGGGAAGGGTAAATTAAGGGAAATCTCGTAAAACTCATCTAGCTTAACTTATTTAGTGCTTTTGTTTTCATGTTTAAAACTCTCTTCAGGTAAAATCGAAGTGGTAGTATCCAGGCAAACAAAGCATTAATCATATTTTGTAATATAAAACTTGGTATTGTGTAAGTTACTAATATTGGAATTGAATATACTGTTATGGGAAGATTCGTGGTACGTGCACATGCCATTTCACGAGAACACCTTGAAATGTTAATAAGAGATATTATTATTTTTTTTTTTTTACCATTTGGTTAACACTGTTCAGCATATTAAAAATTTTCTGCAATGCTGCCGCGAATTTAGACAGTTACAGTACGCATTTGAAAGGGGGTGGAAAGTTCTTTACTCAGGTCAACAAATATTCCCACGAACTCGTCACACTTCTCCATGATCATGAATTGTTTTATCGATAATGCCTATTTTTTATTATATTGCCGTTATACAACCGTCTAAACACACTGCACTAAAATGGAAATTACTTTAAAACAAATAATGTAACATTTTCAAACACATTTCGCAAAGTTTAGGTTAGTTATCGTTTGCGTAAACAAAGACAAACGGACGCACATAAAGAGATCAATGTTGCCAACGCAGGTACAGCGATCAATAGCATTCCATACAATCGATAGTGCTTGCGGCGGCAATTCTCTTGCCGCCATCTTGAATTTATTGTGCCGTGAGCGCAAGCATTACACGCGATCACGGTCAATCTGCTACGGGTTTGCACGTGATCACCAATGGCGGATTACATTTATTCGTGTTAAGCGCATGCGTTGGCCATCCTGAGTGTACCTGCTCGCTGTCTGTGCAACGCTACATCTCACGTCAGTTATCTATGATGACGGTACAAAAACATAAACAAATGCGGTATTTTTCTTGCAGTTGCAGTTTCCTTTCAGTTTGTTTACTAAAAAAAATCGCGTACACTACTTTTATAAAAATTATTTTTTTTTTTACAAAAGTTGACCGTATTACGCGGGAAATCAGGCACGTAGCAAAACGTAATATGTGGGAAAATTAACCATGACTCTTATGACAAAAGTGATGGGACCAAATGAACCAAACGACTCAGCTGGGAAAACGTATCTCGTGGGAACCTCTTAAGCGAGTTTTACTGTACTTCTTTGTCGCAGTAGAGCTTCTGGCCGGCGTTCCCACACACACTTTAACCACTCAACTACTAAAGTGTTGTCCATCCAGCCTTTTTCATGCGCCCTTACGAAAATTCCGGTCTGTATTTTCTCACTATTCGGTATCAATATGCGCTTGAAAATCAAAAAGGAAGAAGCTTCTTCCCATCTGCTAGCATTGTAAGAATGACGGTACACCGCTGCTTTTCATTGCTACCTGTTCTTACTTGCACAGATTTTGAGCCACGTGCCTCAACTGTTGTGTCAGACTGCATTTCAAAATAGACGGGGGTCTGATCGGCATTTCCCATTTGCCCCAGTAGGTACGAGTGCTTCTGCCGCAAGCGAATAACGTGACGTTGATACTGAACCAACTTGTCATTTTAGGCATCGGGAAGTCGCTGGCAAACAGTCGTTTTCCGTCGCACAGATAAGCCATTCCGTCTGTAGAATCGGTAAATCCAGTTCTTGCTAGCCTTGAACTCAGGATTTACACCCAATTCTCGGGCAATTTTCAAGGCCTCCAATTGACACATGTCAGTAGAAACGACATATCCAAACTGTCGTAATGCAGTTATGTATGCAACTAATCTTTCTTCTACGTGTGGAAATTTAGCTTTTTTCCCTCTAAAGGCCCTCCTGTTCACATTGCTTTCCTGCAACTTGTTTCTTATTTTCTGCCAGTCTCTGATACACGACTCCGCAATGCCGTACTTACGGCCTGCCGTGTGATTTCCTAACTCTTCTGCTTCTTTTACCATCTTCAGTTTCTCTCCCACTGTAAATGAACGCAATCGTTTTTACATTTTTTTGCCCGAACTAAGAACGTAAACACTACGATAACTGTACTCTAATCAGTTACACGCAGAGAACACTATTAGCTGCACATGTGAGTTCGTAAGTTATCCGCGATCACTCGTCTAGACATCCACATTCCACTGCCCCACCACCGCCCCAGCGTTGCCAAGCCTCCCCCTCCCGCACGTGCGCACGAACTTCAAACTTAAATTACCCATGTAAGCCAAGCACCCTCATTTTGGGCATTCTAATTCGGGAAAAAAGGTGCGCGGGGTACATGGGCGAATACGGTATGTGACTGTTTCACATGTGTATAATGTGATGCGTTAATTACCTATTGTTTTGAGAGCCTACTTATAACTTTTAAATAAGAAATGAAAAATCCAATATTATTGTGTATACGTCTACAATTTTTAATTTATATTCACTGCTTTTCATAGTTGTAATTTCAGGAGAAAAAACACCCAGTAATTGCGCAATTTTTTTTTTACTTCAGCGTGATCGGGAAACATTTTTCTTTAATAGAACAAAATTGTAGGAAATGTTTAGGCACTTTTTATATTATTTAATCAAAAATAAAGATGCCGTACGATTAAAATATTACTAAGTTACATTTTACCGTGATTTTGCGTAGTAACACGCTGAAAATATATTATTGTGCGCTAAAAAATTACAGTTGCTATATTAAACACTTTAATACGCCCAACACATAAAATTTGTCGCGTTACATTCACGCAACTCATTTTCCTTGCCGACAAGAAGTTGTGTTTATATTTCTGTGGTTTATTATGATTTTCTAGTGAGCAGAGAAGTCGAATTAATATGTCTGGGGTAGGTATTGTTTTTATTTTGGTCTGCACGCAGTCTGCAAGTTACGTTGCGCACTGTAAATTTTTCGTGATTTTGAAAAAAATGGGTTTATTATACTGTACAATCCTGTAGAAGCGTTTAACGTAAAAGAAATATAAGTATCGAGCGTTTAAAAACTTTACAATCTTAATATATTTCCAGTACGCAACACTAATATTATACTACACAGACAGGCACAGTCGCCAGTCAGGCACGAACTGTGCCGTAGAAGCTAATGGCGCATGAAGTACCCCAATGGACAGCTCAGAAACTAAGACTTATAGCTCCATCAGAATGCGCTACAGTACAAGCTGTTTAGTTGCCGAAGCTTGGCACACACCGCAGCACACTCAAGTCGATATTCGTCACTCGTGCCGCTGCGGGCCTCGCGCCATCGCCGTTTTCAATTTTATTTCTATCTTTCAACACGAATTGGGGAGGGTATTATAGGCCTATCTAGTATAAAAATCTTCAGAAAAAGTCCACGTTTAATATAAAAACATTACTTTGTTTTAAAAAACCGTGTTATTAATGAGAGTAACACTGATACACTGTATTAGAGCAAGAAAAACACAGACTTGAATAAAAAAAATTTTTTAGGGGTTAAAAATGGGAATTTCGGCAACTAAGACAAAATTCTCTAGAATTATCGCTTGTCGTAGTTTCGGGGCTCCACTGTACATCCCTAGTAAATTACACATCTGGAGTTGACTTGAGATTTACTTCATTATTACAATAGGTGATGGCCAAAGTAGGAGAACTGGGAAAAAAACGTGTCAAACATATCACAGACATTACCAATGTTTTAAGCCACCACATTATGTATATCAATACACAAAAATAAATATTGTAACATTCCACGTACTGCAAGTTCACATGATAGGTACAGTAAACCTTAAATAAATTACTTCCATCATACCTGAGTCTTCAAAAGAGCAATGAAGTTGTTGTAGTGCCCTAATGTACGACAATGGGTCAGGGCATCATCCTCTGAACGAAAGAACCGTTGGCAAGCTCGGCATAACTGACCGGTCAACTCCTTTAACAGTTGCTGACCTAAAAATAAACATACAATAAAACATACAGAAACTTCTTCAAATCACACAATCCAATCAGAACTACAACAACATGCACTTACCCACAGGCGTATCAGGATTGTACTTTGGGATACGAAATCTGACATTTCCAGAAGCTGCAGCATTTGCACCAGTTGCAGCAGCATGCTCATCTGTTGGTTCCTGTCCACTCTCTGTTTTTTCTGCAGAAGCATTCTTTTCTGCCTTTTCTGCATCACCATCAGTGTCCATCTTCTCCGTACCTTCACCTTCCTTATCCTTAAATTTCTCTCTGACTTCTTTAATGTCATCCTCTTCCTGTTCTCTAGTTCGTACTTCCATTTCCTTGCCAATAGTGTCACCTGCGAAAAAAATATATACATATAAAAATATAATAATAATAATATGTAGGTCATCTTGATACATCTTTAGATTGTAAATGAACGTGCATATTGAGTAATACAGGTTTACACACTGGGGAAATAACCAGAGCCCACTATTTCCCGTACAAAACTACCACCAGGAATATGCTTGGCAACCTTCGGATTGCCAGCCATCTTGGCAACCATGTTAGACGTGCCTTGACTTTTACCCTTGATGATTTACCTTAAAAAACTCCAAAGTCAAACATTTCTAAAAATGTCTGCCGTTCCCAAACAATAGCAAAATATTTAAAGAAAACAAATCCACATAAATAGAGTTCACAGACATATCAAGATGCAGCCAAAACCCAAACCCTGACCAACAAAATATCAATAAAATTAACAACGTTGTATAATCGCGACAAAATTTTTTTTTTGGGTAAATATCAAGAATCGCTACTCATTGTGTACCAACCAAACGATTGATTTTAGACATATAGTTTATTTATGGAAACTGTTGTTAGGGACGTTACAAGTAGTGCTATGTAAAAAAAGTTTCGTTAGGTTAAGTTAGGTCGTTAGGTCCGGTATTAATATTTTATGTAGGACTAATGCTAATGTCTTTCCTTACGTAAAATTTTTGGTAGCTGACCTAATTTAGGTTAGGAAACCCAATTTAACTTAAACTAACATAACCTAACACAACTTAAACCAACTTAACCTAAAAAAAATTACATAGGACTGCTTATGTCTGTAGAAACATTTTTCACAATAAACTATATGTCTACAATCAATAGTTTGGCCAGAAAACGATGAGTAGTGATAAAATTTATCTTTCTTTGTGAAGCTGAACACTATTAATCTACATAACTTCACCTTGCAGAAATTATATATCGTCATTATTTACAAAGAAATAAAGTCCTAGGAATATTCAAATACAACAATTTTTACTTATGTCAATTCATTTTCCACTTTTAAAATGCTGTTGTGATGGAGAGAAAAGCTCTTGATACCAGAATTAAAAGCATGTAATAAGTTGTCTAAAAACAGATGTGTAATACCTGGTCAGTACACCATCATTCTTTGAATCCCAAAAACATACTGTAATGTGCATTTGATGATTTGAGAAACTTTGTTCAATGATTCGTCAAAACAAACTACAACTTTCTTCCCCTCTAGCAATTAACTCATTTCATCCATGAAATACGACGCAAGACCAAATGTGATGTAAAAACCTATCTTATCTCGCTATAACTGAAGTTTTTTTGCTGTGACACTAATATGGAAATATTGCAGTTTCACATTATACATATTTGAAAAAAACATCTAGGCCTACCTTCACAGTTTAAACTCCCAGCCTACTTGGGGTTTTCTGCCTTCAATGTGGCTAATAACGGAACGCCGGCCCACGTTGCTTAAAGAAAAAATTACATTGCACGAATTGAACCTTGCAGAGTTATCACCAGGATCTTCGCGATTCATTTAATGGTAGTAGGATCGGTTAACCAATACAGTCTGTTTTTTTATAGTTCAGCGCGTTTGAAGAGCTGTCAATGACAAAAACAACCAACAGAACTGAACTAAGGAATAGTGGCCATTCATTCATTCATTGTGTTCAGTACCATGTTTCGGCCAAGCTGATTTATTTATTTATCCTGTTATGACTGATTTCCCTAAATTAATTACGTTGTGGAAATAACACGCATTTCCAGATATTTTTAATGCACTTAATCATTTTCATAAACACACACGAGATCACGTTATGCTCATGGTTGCCACAAGTATAGAAAACCGGGAAAACAGGGAAAAGTCAAGGAATTTAAAATAAAGTCAGGGAAGTCAGGGAAAAGTCATGGAAATTTTGAAAAGTTCTGGAATTTCATCTTAGTGTAATTTTTTCATAAGGGTTTCTTAATTCAAACCGCGTTGTACCATGTACAAAGTTCCCGTAATGGTTGCAAAGATTGGTGACACTGCAAGACCAGCCCGTGATGCAGAATTATCTCATGAATGCGAGACGTGTTCGAGAATTATAGTACCGTTGTACGTAGTTATTGTAGGGCTATATATAATGCGCTATTAAATGCCAGTAGTTTGTACGTTAAGTTTATGAACATTTCGGTATTTAGTACGATACTTTCTAATTTGGTGTCATAGTGAGGTAAAAACATATGTGGTGAACTTGTGATGTGACATCAAGCTTGTTTTCGTTATCGTTAGACGAACTTTGAAGGTTAACTTGGTTGGCGAAGTGATTTATTGGTGTTTGTGCTACAGAAAAATGTTTTGAATGTTGAAACATCGTCTTGTAGAGGTAAGTGAATATTAGATTAATATTTTTGTGTACAAGTTAGACCTTAACTGAGCCGGAAAGTATGTTTGTAGCTGAACGCGTTTGCACGAGTTGTTATTTCGCCATATTTCTTCGTACAAGTAATTCATAACATGTGATTTCATGTTTCTCGTGCCAAGAAAAACTTAGGTCATTCACAATGTACGTAACATTTTGATGACCTCTCTTAGGTATTATTTCAGGATTTTTGCCCAATGTAAGGAACTTTATATTTAGTAATTCACTTTCAACCACCAAAGCAGTAAGCAGCCATTGTTATTGTTATTAAGTTTCAAGGGCATGATAATTCGTAAAATATTTGCATAAAAATGTTTAGTTTATCTCGAACCTTTGTTAGACAAGAAACAAAGTTTGTTACGTTTCGTTAACATATCTTGTCCTTTATCTTTGTGCGAAAATGTACACACGAAAAAATCAGAAAAACACACGAGTGTATTTAAGTAAATATTTGTGGAAGTAAATTTATTACGCCTCAATTATTTTTTATACAGATGAAAGAAATAGCGCATATTTACTTGCTAATTTACTATTGTATGAAAATAATTCCCAATACTATTTTGCAGGTCCATCATGTCTAAAAAAACAAATTCCAAGACAATTGGTTTAACAACCCATTATTTGAAGATATTAAACGATGTGCAGAAAGTGACAATGCTGCCTTTTGTAATTTATGCAGGAAAAAAATCAATTTGAGCAACATGGGGAGACGGGCTCTTAGTAGCCACGTTGAAGGCAAAAAACACAGAGAAAAAGAGAGTGCAAAAAAAGGGAGTTATGGTATAAGACTATTCTCCTGCAACACACTGGTTTGTGTTTTGTTTGTTACTGCCAATTCAATACTGAACTATGTTTTATGCATGTTATTATTTGCCTTTGATTTGTAATTGTTGTTTAACCAGTAAATTGTAAATGATGCAGGTTGTGATTACACTGAGCCTTTTCATCTCATTGGATCTCTAGGTTATGTTAATAGTATATATTTGTGCCTTTTCCCATTCGTACATTGTAACACAAATTCCATTCTCCCATTTTAGGTTTCTGGTTCCCAGCTAAGTGGAGGTAACGATTTAGGACAAGTTAATGATTCTGAAAATTTGTCTCAAAATGCAGAGACAAATCCTTCAGTAATAGTAGCAGAAACAACAGAAGCACCACAATCATCATCTGCCATCACCTTTGGTGTCTAGAGACAGTCACTAATCACATGTCAGTGTCTTCTGCCGCTAAGGCTGCAGCGTTATTCCCGAGAATGTTTCCACATAATCTAACTGCGACATCCACTCAACTTGGTCGGACTAAAATAGGTTATATTTTGGTCTTTGGCTTGGCCCCATTTTTACATGATTCTGTGCTAGCAGAACTGAAAGAAGGTGACTGCTTTGTTGTATGCTTCGACGAAAGCTTGAACAAACATTCACAGAAACAGCAAATGGATTTAGCAGTTAGTTTTTGGAGTAAGCGTTCTGAAGAAGTTTGCACAAGATATTTCAGTTCAGCCTTTCTTAGGAATTCAAGAAGTAGTGGTTTGCTAACTGCCTTCAAAGAACAACTTTCAGATCTCAATCTGAAGCATTTGATCCAACTTTCTATGGACGACCCCAATGTTAATTCAAGTTTTGTTAGAGATCTTCAAAATGATCTGAATCCTGGAAATGATCCATCCAGCACCATTATGTTACCATTAGGCACTTGTGGCTTGCATGTAATGAATAATGCTTTTAAGTGTGGTGCAAATGTCTCTGGATGGGATGATGTTAAATTCTCGAGGTCTGCCTACAATGTTTTCAAAGACGTCCCTAGTCGCCGAGCAGAATATGCTGCGCTCACAGGTAGTACTGAACTGCCAAAAAAGTTTTGCTCTGTTCGATGGCTCAACAATGCGGAAGTAGCTGAAAGTGCTGTAAAAATATTGCCTAACCTCAAGAAGTATGTACAAGTGAATGTAAAAAACGGCAAGAAAATTAACTCTGAAAGTTATAAGACACTTGTTCAGGGCTTACAGGACAAGCTAATGGGAGCAAAGTGGTCTTTTTTCGCACACATTGCAAATGTTGTAGAACCTTTCCTCACAGAGTATCAAAGTAATGCTCCTATGGCTCCTTTTCTGTATACTGATCTGACTCTTGTAATGAAAGAAAACATGACAATGTTTGTGAAAGCAGAGATTCTAGACAGTGCCAGTTCTGTTGACAAAGTAGATTTAAACAAAAACAGTTGTTTGGTTCTGGCAAGGTATGTCAAACTTGGTTACGGCGTAAGGGCTGAGCTTCGCAAAGTTGAAACCAGCGACAGAAATGAGAGGTTTCAAAGAAGAATGTGTCCAAATGTTCAAACCTGTGTGTTTAAAACTTTTGGACAAATCACCATTAAAATATAAGTTGTGCAGAGCTATTACATTCTGTGATCCAACTTTGTTAGCCAAGTTCAAAGATCAGTGCTTTAAGAGGCTAGAAGTAACTTTTGAGTATTTTCTTGGAGCATAATTGGCTAGGGAGCAATGAATGTGACAGGATTGAAAAGGAGTTTCGCTTGTTATGTTCAAAGCCTTCAATGATGGAGTCTCTTGCAAAGTATACCAGGAAAGAGCAGCGTTTAGACCACTTCTGGAAGAATGTTGTGTCAAGTCATGACTGTTCCGACGTGCTCTTCAGTTTTTTGAAAAAGGTATTCACACTGAGCCATGGTAATGCTTTTGTGGAGAGGGGTTTTTCAATATCCAAAGAGTGTGTCGTAGAAAACCAACTCTCAAAGTCACTTGTTACTCAGAGGCAAATTTATGATGGTGTCTTGGCTGTTGGAGGTATTAGTAACCTTGTGGTTAGCAAGGAGATGATACTTCAAGTAAGAAATGCAAGAGCTAAATATGGGGAGTCCCTTGACCGCCAGAAAAAAAAGAATTCTGAAAAGGAAAAAGAAGAAATGAGCCAGAAGAGGTTGCTTGAGCATATCAAAGAGTGAAAAGGAAAAATAACTGAAAATAACATTAGAAAATGAGAAAGACGCTCAAATGATTGACGATGAAATTTCTAGGTTTACTCATATGTAAGAATCTGTAGTTAAATTAAGAAGTCAAATTGCTTAGTGTTTGAAAGTGCATCGTCTAAAACTATAATTTATTTTTTTTTTTTTGTTTCTAGACTATCATTTAAAATTTAAAAGTTATTTGAGAAATCAAGATGACGTTATTGATGCCTAACCAAGAATTGTGTGAGTGTATCATTTAAAAGTGAACTACAATAATAATTTTGTTCCTAGACTGTGTTATAAGTGAAAGTTTTGTCTGAAATCAAGTTGAAATTATTACTGGCTAACCAACTGTGTTGGAACGTGCATCAAAAACAATATATTTTAGAATTGTGGTAAGTTTTTAATCATTATCTATACAGTAAATAATACGTGCATGCTGATAATAGCAAAGAGTCATTGTATTTTCAGAAATGCCTATTTTTTACTAACACGTTTTAAAACTTTGTGTTCTGTTATGTAAAATGACAACTTATCATCATCTGTACTTAAATATAATTCTGACCATATTGCTGAGTTTATCTTTCTATATTTTTGCAAAATAATACTCCAGAACTCATTAAAAATTTTTTTTAAGTCAGGGAAATTTTTGTAGTTTAGGTCTGGAAAACCTGGAAAAGTCAGGGAAATTTAAATGCATATACCCGTGGCAACCTTGATGCTGTAACTTTTTAACACACCTTTGTCACTGCACGAGCCAAAAAGTGCTGTAAGCACGGTTACACATATAAATAGTTTCACAAAGTTTGATATAAATCTCAACTAGTTTCGTTTATTTTATAGGCCTATGGCATGAAATAGGCCAATACCAAACTGGATTGTGTTTTGAGTTATGAAATATTGTAAGGTAATATTTAGCTCTAGCTGTAGTGTCTTAAAAACCTACCTACGAAAATTCACGTTTATTCTGCGATTTCCACGTAAGCCTGCAACTTCAAATAGCACTTCCAGTTGGGAGCTTCATACCATCGTCCAGAAATTACATTAAACGCCACACAAAAATTACGCTAGCAGTAATTATGAACAGTTCAAAGAAGAAACAGCACAATGAGCAAAGCCATAGGAGAATGACCATGATTGTGTGTAACGCTTGCCCTCACATCACAAACAAATAACGGTAACTTTAACCTAAGATTTTCAAAACGTGTTTCAAACTGTCTTATTATACACAGCTATGTTCTAAATCACTTCCATTTTAGTGTAGCGTGTTATAGATGGTTATAAAATGGTAATGTAATAAAAAAAACAGCTGACATTTTAGATAAAACAAAAATAGATACTACAATAATGGAGAAGTGTTATGAGTTCGCGGAACCAAGTGTTGATCTGAATAAACAACATTACATAATACATTCCCATTCAAATGCGTACTGTTTTTGACTAAATTCGTGATAGCATTTTCAAAAAATGGTAAAATGCTGAACAGTAATAACCAAACACTGCACTGCACTGCACTACACTACACTACACTACACTACACTACACACACACACACAATAAAAATCTGTCAAAACCATGATTCGTCGTATATGCGAAGTCGTCCTATATGCCAACAAATATGGTATGGTGTTAAAAGAAATGTCACTGTAAACCAGTCTACTGTCACTTCCACAAGGCAGTGGTCACAACGATCAATTGGTCGCAAATTTTTAGTGCAGGAGTGTGTGAACGTAGTGTTATCTTCGGTGACCGGACCCCGTTTGATTTTATTTCACGGGAAACAAAAAAATACAAAATGAAAGAGATAAATGTGAACCAGTTTGACATTCATTGTAGAGAAATTCCGGCGGGACCAAGAGACTATATGGCATGTGGTTATAATTACTTTTTTGTTTCAAAAGTTACATAAGGTGGTTATGTCTATAAAAAGACAATTTCAATACATCTACAGTGAAATAATGTTGTAAATAATTTTCCCTTTCACTCGATTTCTACCCTAACCCAGTTCTTGGATTCTTTTGGCCAAGACTTATATTGGAGTTTTTTAAATTTTGTATGGTAAATTTTAATACGTAGTGCGGTTTATATTCGAGGGTGGCATTTTTGGAGTAGTAAAGTACACTAAGGGAACTTGAAAATTGAAATTTAACATTGAAAGTACTTTGCACTAGTATAAACAATTTCCATTACGATCTCTATAGGTGTAGCTAGTAATAAAAAGTAGTACTTTAATTTGAAATACCTTATGTACGGCCATAACGAATTATATTTTACTCTACATTAGTAGGCATGAAGTAAAAGTGCACATTTGCCATTGTCTAGTTGCCCATTATTTAGCCAATCCAGCAACTCAAGTCTGTACATAATAAAAACCTGTTTCCAAGAGCTGGCAATGTTTTCAGCAGACGTGGACATTCACTTTTTACTCAAATGTTAAACAGCACCTATTTATTAAGGAAAACGCACATACACATACTGTAACTAAAAATTTTTTATTATCAGATATCATTCCATTTAACAGAAGCGTTAATGATTAATATTTTAAGTGTTTTGATGTTTTTCATATTATAATATGTCCTTGAGTAGTTTCGGATAAGTATGATCCTATCCTACAAAAAAATAATACAGTATTTGTAGACATATAGGACGACCCCGCATATAAGACAAGTAATGGTTTTTAAGGTACAAAATCTTGAAAAAATGCAAATTACTAATTTTGAAATTCCCGACAGAAAAATATTTTTTTCCTTTGCCAGAAACATTAAAAATTTAGTTTAAATATTTTCAATGCATTTATTACCGGCATATAAACATCATAGTAGCCACATAAACGAATAACATTAGCTACTACTGCTCTCTGCGCGCCCAAGAGCAAAGGAAATGCACGGCGGCGGCCGGTGATATCTCCATTTGCCGGCAGGTGCACGCGACTCAGCAACGCCGGACTGAGGCACGCCGCACTACATGGCAACGCCGGGCAACAGCTGCTTGCCAGGTCATTGCATTCCTGTGCGCTGTTATCCGCCAGCCTAGCACTAGACGGTAGACACGTGAATGTATGGTACGGCACCTAGATCCTGGTTTTTTCCGCCCGAGAGTCTCGTGCTTGTGAGACAAAGGATGAAAGCATGCGGACCTAGATCTTCGTTTTCTCCGCCCGAGAGTTGTAGACTGGCGAGACAAAGTATCTCGGCACGCGCTCGCATCGACCGCCGCTTCGCTGCGAAGAAGTGTCCATTATTATGAATGACGCTCATAAAAATTTTGTACCGTAAATTTTATTAAAATAAACGGGCACTCATTTTCATTTGAGACGAAAAACGCAAGTCCTTGAAACATCATACAACTCCACATCTTACAGCTTAGCTTTCAAACGATTTTCGGCTACCAAAAATTTTTGCACCCTCATATAAGACGAGTAGCAAATTTTGAGGGCCAAAAATATGTAAAAATTGTCGTCTTATATGCCGGCAAATACGGTATGCTTCGACTAATACTTACCAATACCATTTAAAATGAAATAAGCTTTATTAAAGGAAAGTGTCTTTAAAATGTATGATTAACTCTTCTTATTTATCAACACACTGTACGTAGGTAGGCTTTACGTCTCATCTACAGAAAGGTAATTAGAGAATGTTAACCCAACACTGTACAGTGACAGAAGCTGGAAGAGAAACCGGCCATGGACTTCAATTAAGGAACCACCCCAGCAATTCCATGGAGTTATGTAATGAAACCATTTATCACACACACCTACAATAAATCATCTCTACAATTTTTGCTAACCTATGAGGAACCGGAACTCAAAATCTACATTCTTGAAGTAATAGCGAACCGGAACTGAACCGCATAAGACTAACTATTATTTTGAGACATGTAAAAATTGTCTCCACCCTCCTAAAATTTAAAACAAAGTATGAGAAAAGATTTGCACGTTTTCAAAACAGGGATGGGAAATTTCAATTCAAAACAATTTGGCAAATTTGTACACTGTGACGAACAGGTGTCCAACAGGCATTTTCTTGCCAGTAGCTACTGTATGCTATGTGTAGGAATTTAAAACTGGAAGATTAGTTCTTGGCTTAATTTTCTATACGGATTCACTGGCATTAATTACAGTTTATGTTCTAACGAAGAACACACTTCAATTTCAGATTTCTTGGCCACTCTCCACAACTATAGGTTCGCAACATACACTGAGTATCCACATCTCTGTCAAACTACTTCTGAGGCAATAGCAAACCAAACAAGTTCTGTACAAATTAGGTTTTACTGCACTAGAAAGAAACCAAAACACACTCACCATAGCTGCCTGTTTCTTGAGATATGAAATCATCCAACGTAAACTCGTCATCAGACCCACCAACTCTCTTTTTACGAGCTTCTGCAGCTTTCTAGAATGGACAAACACAAAGTACGTAAAATCAGACACAAATTGTAGATTCCACAATACGAGACAAAAATTACTACAATACTCAAACATTATTTGGATTGTGAAATGCCACAAAAAAGAAATGCAAGACACATAAAAAGATTTTTTCCCCCTCTCAATTCAAGCTGACAAAGCCACAGTAAATACTAACTATAACATCTTGTGGGCAAACCCTACATAAATACAGTAATTGGTTCATTTTATTGAAAGTAATTTCTCTCCTAACTATTGGTACCTTATGAATATGTCCACTAAGGACACAACTGGTCATGGTTAAGGATAAGTAAACATTAAAATTTTTTAAATATTATTTTCTACAGTAACCAAACAGTTAATAAAATGTAGCAAGGCACGCAGGATGAATTAAGCATGCACAACCAGCTGAGAGGGAGACAAGCCACAGCCGACCAGCCAGCCTATCACCCCTCCCCTATCCTAAACAACCAGATCCGAACAAGTGGTCTGACACCACCACACGACAATCAGTGTTTTCAACAACTTACAATATTTGTGTAGTAAAATCACACTTTTCATATGATTTTTCCACACCAAGACAATGGAAATGGGAAAGTTACACTGCGTTTAGACAGTTTTTTTTGTGACGAGGAGAGACTGAAGATTGCCTTTTAGATTATAATTTTTACAGCGGGAACAGGCTATTAAAATTTATTGGCTTATTTGAAAACTGAATTTTTTACACCATAGATGACTGAATTGTATAAATTTTATACGAAAATCAGATAATTTTTATGTATAGGGATGTTGGGTAGGTCAAAATCAGGCCAAAATGTGTACTTCTCTATTACGACCCTCCGTTTTAACTACCCTTTTCCCAGAAGCCGCGAGGTGTCGTAACAATGGGATTCTACTGTATTGTTAAAAAAGTATTTTGAAGAAAATGGAAATCATACATCTCCGTTAGTTTTACATTGTGACACGTCTTGTCTGCGTAATCTGCGTTGTCAATGAGTTGGTTTGGTGAGAACCGTGTGGAGTAGACACACAGTTCCGGTTGAGGCCAGCTATTTTCTTGTGACGCAGCAGTTGAGATGAGTTGTTAGTCCAACTAGTGGATCTGCAGGTACTTTCTATTAGTGGCCACTATTGCGCCAGTGGAGAGTGATGACGAAACTAACCGCTCAGCAGATTATTCTTTTACTCGTGCCCGGATAGAAGCTTTGTCCCTTAGGTTTTTACGTTTTAGGTTAAATGTAGTGGTATAACTGCCAAAAAAACAAAGACAGGAATATCTTCTTTACGGTTGTTCATTTGCAGCTATAAACAATCTGTGTCATGACATTAGTTGCCCACGGCAAACAAACAAAATAACAAAACAAATTCAAATATAACAGGTCTGCATACGTTTGGAATTCTGCACAATATAGTTATTACTGAGTGCCAGCCCAAGAATTTCAGCACAAGAGGATGTTGTAGCACGGTACCGCAATTTATATACTTGCTCCACTCGTAATGATGACTACACAGTTACATATTGTGCAACAACTAGTTACACCTAGTGCTACTTAAGAAAAAAAAAAAGATGAAATGAAATGAATTCGTCCCCGAGGCTTCACTTTCCTGTGCCAGCTCTCTCTTACACCTCCTGTCTGCACCGCAATGATACCTCGACTGGTAACTTAGCCGGCCATCTCCCAGCGACCGTCTACAAGCTCCAATGTGCGATGACTAACTTTCCTGGGCAAACACCCGGACTTGCTTGGCCGAGCGGCGAAGTGATACAACGGGACCCAAGTTGTTTGAAAACTGGTCAATTGACATTTATTATGAAAGAAAAGTATTGTTGCATGTTGGCCGGGCAGCAGGAGCATTACATCATGCTGGTTCAACCAGTGATGTATTGGCTTTTCTCATTTATGTCGCAACTCCCGAGAGACGCCAGTGTGAATACGTGACTATCAACAGTCATGAGTGAGGTGGTGTCTATTTTTAAAACTGTGATCATCATACTGCATTACCATTTGACATCACTAAAGGGGCCGTATAAAAGCCTCGGTACTGTGCAACATGAGTCAGACCTAGTCAGCATTGCTAAAGATGAAGTGAGACCCGAGAGTGGTGTGAGGCAGCGCCCTTAGGGGCGGCGTTGCCACTGGGGCGACGATGGACATCGTGAGAAGTGAAGGGCCTACGGGCCGAGAGGAGACACTGTCGGCGGTGCAGAGGTAAAGAGAACCAAGCGTCTTGGAGGTATCCCGACGGCGCCGAGGCTGACGTAACTTTGGCGGAGCTGACGAGGTGTAGCGACTCGAGGATGGCAACACGATGGCAGTGGTGGTCGGTGTCGAGTCTAAGCTGACGAGGTGTGGCGTCTCGGATGGCAACACGGCAGCAGTGGTTGGTGTTGAGGTTGTGTGACACCAGCGGGCTGCAGGAAGGACAAACAACACTTGTGGTGTTGTGTTGGAGTGCTGCAGGGGTGGCGAGCTGTGGAGAACACTGACAGTGTTGTGACAAGGAGGGCAGTAACTGACTACTCTAGGAGACTGTCTACCTGAAGGTTCAAGAGAAAGAGTGCTTCGAGACTTCGCTATTGGTCCTGCTCGGAGGAGGTGCTAAGCTTGTGCAGAGAGGCTGGTGAGGACATCTTGGTGATGTCAGGAAGACGTTTTGGTGACGTCGGAGTCTACTTACTGTGAGGCTATAGACACATACCTTCGGAGCAGTACTGGGCGAGACAAGAGGGCTTCTGCTGCGGGTCGACAGGTGAAGGAGGTGCATGACGGGAGTCAAACAGAAGACCTCAAGAGTGAAGACTGGTGCACTCTGGGCGCTGCACTGTACATGGTGAGCCATCCTCCCTTAGGACTGTTTAGGTAGTACATTGTAACTGTTTAAGAGACTGCTGATTGGATATATGACCAAATTTGATTGTGACTCGTAGCCTTTAATTGATTAATGGTAAATATTCTTGTGCTTCAATTGTCAAAGTTAATTAACGTTCTGTGGCACAGTACTAATTGTGTGCATAATTAATTGTGTTGTGAGAGTTATAGTTGATTACTGTTTTGTGTATTTCGTAGCTATATGAGCTATTAAATCCAGTACTTAATTAAACTATTTATGTAATAATAAGACCTCTATCCCAAAAGAACTCATGGGAATTGCCCACATGTAAAGTTTGTGCTTCCAAACTTGAAACAGTACGTAACATAGTTACTGACAAATTTGCAAAGCATTTTATTCCACACTAAAAGCAAAATATTCATTATTTTATTAATTGCGGATAAGCTGCGTCATCAATCTGTCACGGATCACCACATTTTCAAAGTTCTGCTGCACACGGCACTATCAGCACTACCACCCCGGATGAAAAACCTAATGGGCTGCTGACTAAGTTGCATCTAGCATATCTATGCATGTACCTCCAAGCATTCGAACTCTGACCTGCCTACCAGATAAATCCCATCCCAGAGGAAGGCAAGCTCAGAGTCTACTTGAAATTTTCAAAATCCAAAAGAGGCAAAATATAAGAAAAAGTTACTTAGAAAAATGGTGTAAAATTAAATTCTCTTTAAAATGAGTCCAAATACAAAATAAATCGGATAAAAATTACCCTTAAAATTAAATACTTTCATCTTGCTTTAACAGTTAAACTTTAAATTTTGGATAAAGTTTTAATGTAAATTTCTCTTACAGCATCCCCAATTACAATGTTGGATCTCGCAATATGGCATCCTTACACCTGATTAAGTTAGCATGATTAAAAAAAAAAAAAAAAAGGTATACGTAAGTGCACGTGACAACGTTGCTGAAATTAACGACAGTGATTGAGAGAAGAATGTAAATTACTTTTAGTTAGGCCCTTAGTGATTTGGCAATCATTTTGTGGTAGAAAAATGCTCATCACTTAAGGCTAATGTAATAAAGATGGCCACAAAGCAGTTTTCACATTACAGTAGAACCCTGTTATAACGTTTTTCAAGGGACCTGTGAAAAAAAAGTGTTATATGCAGGAAAATGTTATAAGCAGGAATCAATATTTTTGCACCAATTTATGTTATTACATAAAAATTTACTTAAAATTTAATAGTTTATGTACAGTAAATAAGTCTATAATGAAATCAATTGAGGCCATTGTTTTGTGCAATCAGAAACATAATGAATACATACATTGTGTGTATTGCAGAGGCTTTCCCACTTGTCTTCTGTAGGTTCATGATCGTCATCTTTAGGATCACAGTCTTTAATATCACTGTAATGTACACTTATCATACATTCCTAGACATTAATTTGTTTTTTTACTGATTTTTTTACTCTACAGCTCAGTTATTTTATCTAAAATAAATCAGATAAGAAAAATTTTACCTGCGTTATGGTCAATATCTGAGAGAAAAAAAAAGACGTTACATGCAGGAAATGAAAATACCAGAGATCTTATAAGCAGGAAATTAATGCATTGTGCTTTATGGAAAAATAGTGGGACCAAAGAAAAGTGATGTTACATGCAGGAAAATGATATATGCGGGAATGTTATAACAGGGTTCTTGTATTTACATTTCCCTTCCTTCTCCGCAAAGTGGTACAATCTGGGCTCTACTGGAGATGCTAGTTAAGCGGTTAGGTCAAGAAGAATAAAATGATCTTGTATGCACCGTACAGACGGGTACCAGTCTAGCCGATAGGTTCAGCCATCAGGTCACGCAGGGAATTATATCAGACAAATGAAGCAATTACTGCTACCTCAGATAATATTTATACATTTCAATAACATGCATATCATAATGTTTAATTTTACTTTTACTAACGTAATCCACTCAATAAAAGTTTTACACAGCAAAGACTTATAAAAATTGAAGTTCAAGTTACCTTAAGGTGGTAAGGTGTCAGTTTATGGTGATCCCACTCTACACGTGTGGGGAATTCCTTTCCACAGGGTAGACAACGGGGATGCAAAAAACTCTTCAGTTGCTGGAAGAAATGCAAATCAGTCAACAACAAAATTTTATTTTTTTGATAGAGAAAAAAGAGGAGAGAGAAGAGAATGAGTGGGAGACAAGGGGCAATAAAAGGGTAAGAAAGAAGAGGGGCAGGTGTGTGAGAGAACGTTTGTGGAGAGGGGATTAGGAGAGGGTGGGAAGAGAGTGGGTGGGAAGAGAGTGGGTGGGAAGAGAGGGGGGGGGAAGAGAGAGGGCGGGAAGAGAGAGGGCGGGAAGAGAGAGGGCGGGAAGAAAGACGGTGGGAAGAGAGGCGGTGTTGAGAGGGGATCTGACGATAGGGTGAGATGGGAGGGATGAAGGGGGATGGTGTGTGTTAAGATTGTAGGTGAGGCATGTTGATGAAAAGGGGAAGGGGATAAGGATGGCTAAGAAGAGGACAACAAGGGTCAAGAGGGACAAGGATGGTCAAGAAGAGAAGATACTAACTAGGGAGAAATAAAGAGAAGAAAATAAGAGATTTCACAAGGGAAATATGCAGACTTGTATTTTCCACCCACTCTCAAAATCTTTCCATATCAAAAGTCAACTTACGTGAACGAGATAATTTACACTTAAAGACATTATAGGCCAATTGCTAAAAAATAAAGATCCCATACATTTTTATTTAAAAATGCTGAAAATAATGACAGCTTTTTTCAAAAAAGAACAAAAGGATTTTGTTGCTAGTTTTTCAATGTTTTAGCATACACAGTCCACAATATCTAAATTTAGTGTAAATTTTTTCTTTCAAGTCAGTTGATTGGTTGTTTTTTGCATGCTCCCTCAACTTGCAAATTTTGACTGACATCAGTCTATGGGAAGACTATTCGAGCTAAAAACTTTTCACAAGTGGAAAATGTAGTCACAAGTAGTGTCTATGAAACAGGGTTCGAACTCCAAGGTGGGAAAAAAAATTCAAGTACTTTTCAAGTATATTTCAAGGATGTCCTCAAGAAGAAATCAACAAAAACCACAAAGCATATTGTCAATTAAAGCATTTAAAAAATTAAATACTGTATTGTTATATGCTAATGGAGTGAAGACAAATTGAATACAAAAGTTGATCATACCTTTTTTTTTTTTTGCAAATAAAGTTGTTGCTTCAGCTGAATAAATTTAATTGTTTACTGACAGTTACACAAGTTGTCTAAATTAAAAACACAAAACTTCCAACATATATACAAACAACAACATTAACGGATACAACACTCTTTGTGCTGATTCAAGCATTTCCCAAAGAAGCTAACTTCTTCTTTAGATCAGCCAAATAAACAACTTTATCCTTTGCTGTTCGGTGATGAGAGTTTGATGAAGCAATCAAAGAGATATCCCCAGTGTCCTCTGCGTTCTGTGCTAACTTATCAGCAGATCAAGTGAGTGATGTAATATCTTTTTCCACCTGTTAATACATTTCTTTCTCAAATTCACTAGTTCTTCTCCACTACCTTTTCTCTTCTTCCTTTTTTCAGCTAATGTTTGGTCCTCTAAATATGAAATATAGTTATGTCGTGCACTAGAAGCCCAAGATCTTAATGCCTTAGTTCTTTCACTCCACCTAGATAATTTAGAAAGTTACATATCAGCCTTTGTGCACCATAGGATTGTTCCTTCAGATTTCCCACTTCTATTTGCTTATTAATACTAACACCTCATTCTACTGTGCCTTGGCCATGACTTGAGATTAAAAGAAGTTCCACCACTTTCCACAGACTCTGGTACTGTTTACAGCCACTCACCATCTCAATGTAAAACACATCAATTCTTGAACTCCAATACGGATCAAAATCTGCAAATGTGGAATATTTGAGGCACAGCTTCATACAAAAAGTCTGAATCCATGAAGCTAATTTTCTTCGGTGTTTTCTTTGCCTTTAAGTCACGCAACAGAATCTTACACAAACGTGACCTGAATTTCTGCTTGAAGTAATTGATGATGTCCTGGTTCATGGACTGGATGCAAGAAGTGGTTTTTGGTGAAAGGAATTCTACACAAATATTCCTTAGAGATGTGTCTGTCGGTTGGGTGTGCTGAGCAGTGGTCTACAAAAAGGATCACTTTCCTGTTTTGGCAACCGAACTTAGTATCTAGGAATTGCAGATATTGAAAGAACAGTTATGTCATCCAGGCATTTATACTACTATTATATCTGCAAGGTAAACTTTCAATGTTTTTAATACATCTAGGTTTTGCCGATTTTCCGATCACAAGTGGTGGGAGTTTTTTAATGCCATCCATGTTGGCTCCAAGTAGCCCCCATCACACTTTTCGCCTTTGAAAGCAAATGATTTGTCAGGTAATATGTTAAAAACCAACGCACATTCATCAAAGTTGAAAATTACTTTTGCCTCATAATCATGCAACAGTAGAGGAAGAACAGTGGTTTGCCAGTTCTCTTTCACTTCATTTACACACGCACTTTCGCCACTGACTGCCTTGTCAACAATGCCAGTACATTTCTTGAAACTGTCGATCCATCTGTTTGACAGCTTAAAATCAACAATACCAAGCCTCAGAGCTATTTCTTGGGCTTTCTCTCGCAAAATTGTTCCAGTTATGGAATAATTTGCTGCATTAACCTGCCTAAACAATTCTAGAAGCTTGTCATCTATTTCCTGATATTTTCCACACTTAAGGTTTTTTTTACACAAACAGACTTGGCTGAACATTCTTTTAATATTGTCTTCGATTTGAAACACCTGTGTTTAACATAGTGACTGGTATTTATAGATCCCATGCAATAGAGACGTGTGTTTTCCCACGATTTTGGTCAACGTGGTTGATAATATCCAACTGCTTCACCAAAGAAAATGTTTTCCGTTTCTTTTACGCCGGTACTAGACATTTTGTTCACAAACAGCACAATTTCACAGCAGCACACATCACACTTAAAGTGTATAATGAATTATAACACGTTTATTATCAATAAAGCTTCCTTTCCAATAAACATTAACCTTGTTGCTTGCGCTGGAAACGTAAAATGCAAACACGACCACAAAATACACAACAGTCACTTCAACACCCCTGCTGTACAGCTGTATTGTCAACGCTCGTAATTGGCTACTTTCAGTTAGTTGACTGGTCGTTAGGCTAGAGGTGCGCGCTGTAATGCGACGTCTGATATTTCGTGAAGTGTACAGTATTATCAGGGTGTCCACTGATATTCAGTTTTGGAATTCCCTGACTTTCCCTTGTTTTCCAGGTAATATCGGTTAATTTTCCCTGACCTATTATCGGCAACACTGGTACTTTTTTAAAGCCTGCATCTGCCAAATGGCTAGCGTGATCGCTTCACAGTAACTGGTCACTCCTGTATTTTGCATGTGAAAATAGTGCTGGGACTTTGGTGAGATTTCTCAAGGATATTTCTTACCTTAATCCTGGTTAATCCCAATCTTAATCCTGGTTATTCCCAACTTATTCACCCTCATCGGTGCTCAAGACCCAAAATGTTACAAGCTGCCGTAACTTCTTGGCCGAACTGGTATCTTTGATTCCATAATTTTACATCAACACAGCACATTTGAAATAAATATATTTACCGGAACAACATTAAAAAAATTGGATACATGCATTTGAATCACAGACTACATACTAAGTGACTCAATATGTTGAATAAAATAAGAAAAACAATTTTATATCAAAAAAATTAGATCAGGTTTCCCAGCAGTGAATGTAATCAGAAGCGCTTAAAAATTGATTTACTGCGATAACTAAATTATAATAATTTAATTATTCAGTACTACAAAAGTTTTTATTCTGGGCTGTTTTGCATCAATTTTCCCTGACCCAAATGAAAATTCCCTGATATTTCCCTGACTTTTCCCTGTAAGACGAAATTCCCTGACTTTTCCCTGTTTTCCAGGTTTTCCCTGTCGGTGGACACCCTGATTATGGATGTGTGTTGCGGTACTATGACCCTGAGAAATCTGTTTTGACACTGTTCACACGCTTCTAAAATATTGTGGTTAGGAAAAAAACTAATTAATGTAAAGAAGCTAAATTGCATGTTCTCTGTTAATTTTCAAGTCAATTTTTAACTTAGAGTGAGAAAAAAATACGTTATGTGTGGGAACACAAAAATGTTATTTGAAGGAAATATTTACATTGCAGTAATGGGCAATTTGTCACGACCAAAAAATACTGAGTTATAAGCGTGAAAAGCGTTATAGGCAGGTTCCACTGTAACAAACTGTATTCAGTTCTACAGGATATTCATTTTGAAGGTGGCAATGAGAATGATAAATTACGTTGGAGAAGAATCCAGTCATATTTCAGTAACCTGAAACAAGTTCACTTTTTGTACTTTTTTGTGACATTCTCTCAGTGTTCTCTACTATGTCTATACTTTTCCAGAAGGAGACACTGACAATAGGTGAAGTTCACAATATACTTTTAAGACTCCATAACAGCTATGAAACGATTTAAAGATGTGGATGGTTCTCAGCTGTGAACAATGAAGATGTCTACTTTGATTACAAATAAAACTGCTTTCAGTGCTGACAGTAAGAAACATGTGGCATGTGTGCTAGTTAATGCATGGAAAGTAGACTAAGCGACAACTACAACCAAAACACTGAATTATTGAAAACTGCCGAGATCTCCCATTTCAGTTCATGGCCTGAGACACTGAGTGCACATACCTACTACTATATTTGGAGACACTCAAGTAATTTTGTTAATAAGTAGTTATTTACTTATTCTTCCAAGAAATGGCTTCCAACTTGAAAATATAGAGACATAATGGTCATACCTGAAAAGAGTTGTCTACAAATAAAACAGGCATGTTAAAAAAGCAAGTTGGGGTGCTACAAATGAAAAATACAAAGCTGAGTACCCTAATATTCTTGCGCTTAGTGATCTGCTGTATCTGCCAGCTCCTACAGCAGACTGTGAACATCTTTTCTCACTAATGAAACTGACATCATCAGATTGGCGAAATCGGCTTAGGGGTAACATCCTTTTGTCTCTGATGTCAATTCAGATGACGTCACCAAGTGTCTGTGATTACCACCCAGATAACACCTGTGCTGGGACAGCACTTCCCGCCTGAAAAGGACTTACCTAGGAACCTAGTGCCTACGTATTTTGTGTCCCTCCCGAACTATCTATGCTATGTTCTTGGTGCCCTGTGTTCGTGAAGAAGATTGGACTATGTGTCACGACGTAGCACATTTGAACTGTAGCGCATGCGCGCCTGGCCGCACCGTACATCTTGGGGTCTCCTCGGCAGTCGTGTCACCTTCGGCCGACCTACCTCCCCTTCCCCTCCCCCGCCCTCCCACCGGTCATCACTTGTGATAAAACTCTTGGTTCTGCTCCCGACCAGCTAGGTTCTGCCTCTCTACCCCTACGCTCGTGCGGCAAGTTTTGGTAAGTGTTATTTTACATTTGTTCTTTTGTAATATTATTAACTGATCCGCGGTTTTGTTCTTAGCTTGAATTAACTTTGTAACTTTCACGTTTTGTTGTATTACCTTTCCTGTCTTTCCGTCTATATAGTTCTTGCTCCGTTCAGATGTCGATGTGGAGAGTGGAATGGAGTCGAGGCATATGTTTCTCTGGATCTTTAATAATTAAATTCAAATTAATTACCTAGTATGGGAGGAAGTTTTTGGTTAAGGCTGTTGTACCTGCAACATGTTTTGTATTCTTAAACTCATATTTTGTATTCTGCTACTGTGACCTACTGTGTATTATGTCAATTTAATAAATTGCCCAATTCGATTCATCCAGATATTTCCGATTCTGTAGTGTCGCATCCTCGTGCTTACCCTGTGTAAGTTTTGCATGTTGTATCAAGTGTTTAGGCCAAGGTTTAGTATTACTTCACTCTGAGATTAGATCGTGATTGTCAGGCTTAGCCTTGGTTAGGGTGTTGGTCTGGCTGTCCGTGCCCAGTGGGTGCACACACCATTATGCTCTGGTTGCACAGCAGTGAACGGAAACGCAGTCCATTCAAAGCACCATATTGATGGCTTATAATGAAAAACCCGTAACTACAAAATTTAAAATATTGTAAAATTTGGATGGGAAAAACCAAATGTTTTGACATTATTCAAAACATTTATTTTGCAAGTAAGAAATTAAAATCGCATTTGAAGAGTCCACTGCAAAAATGATGGATGTCACTCTTTCGCCCAAAATGAGTTATAAATAGAAATACAAAGCACTATAGGTGTAGAATATACCACCAGAATTTCATAGCATAAATGCTAACTGTCAATGAGTAACAGCAGTTTTCTTTTTAAGGTACACTGTTTCAGTATAGCGTTTTCGAACTTTCTAATTGCTCTCCTGTAAAATTCATTCCTAGTGACATCCATCATTTTTGAAGTGGATTCTTCATTTTAAAAATTATGACATTAGGTATATTTAAAATTGCTGGTTACTCTTTTGTGGTAACATTTGGAGACAATGTGAGACTTGGAGTTTAGAGGTTTTTAATCTAAGCCACATCAATATGCAAAAGGGGAAATTAATGTTTGCACCAGTGACAGTGATGATTGAATAGTCAAAACTTAAATTAGTGTCTTTTTTAATATGTAATACAATACAATGTACTGGGATTTGGTTTACAGTGCTAGAACTTCGAACAGTAAAGTAATTATTAATACTTAGTACGTGAACAATACTAAAGATTTTGAATTTTTTTAAAAATTACGTATGATTTAAATTACATATTTTCGGACTTGTTAAATATTATGTATTTAAAAATAAAAAAAAGCCTTATTTTTATAATACAGTGAACCCTCGATAACTCAGACTGAAAGGGGGTAGAAGCTGTCCGAGTTACGATTTGTCCGTGTAATCGAGGGGTGTCCGGGTAGGTAAGGTAATCAGTCATTAAATCACAAGAAATGCGAAGAAATTAGTACGCTACTATTTCTACAAGCAAAAGAGACTGCAATAAATACTGTTTTGTACGTAATTATTGTATCAAGTTACGGTAGGGCCGCCATGCAATGGGGAAATTAACATAACGTGGAGGACTAAAAAAGAATGTTAAACAATGTGGGCAGTAAGATCTTTATTAATTTTTTTAATGCTGCTACTTCTGGCTGATCCTTTTTTTTTTTATCACTGTGCTAGAAGCTGGCACCAGGCACCCTTCTATCACATAAAACACATAAAAGTTTTCGTCTTGGCTGCCGACAGCCAATGTGTCTGCACATGTGAGAGAGATAAGAAATGATCGTTGGAGATAAGCTAGGAAGGTTGTGAGTGGAAGTAGTCAAGGTCAACCGGTACAGTCTCATGCAATACAAACGCCACAAGTGACCACACACATCTCACACAAGATGTTTACATTAAAAATACCTTACGTCCATATGTCACAGTATAGGGCCAGCAGCCAACTGCTAGCCTGATACAGAGTTACAAAGGTATAAAAATAATTTTCCTTGTATACATGAATAAAAACGGTACTGTAATTAACAATCCTTCCGGGTCACTGTACATTATGTGAACACATTTTAACACTACTAATTTTAAAATTTAATTTTATGTACCGTATGTAAATAACGTCATAGAACACATAATTTACAGCTTTATTCTTACACATATTTTTATATTATAAAGAAATAAAATTTTAATCATGTTCTACAGAGTTACCGTAGTCGCCGCAACATTTTTGACCAAATTTTAGACCCAAAAAATGGGGTGCGGCCATTATAAGGATTTTTTTTTAAAAAAATGACCTAAATTTTTTTGGCGTAAAATATAACAAATTTACATTTTTCCTTATAATTACTCGTTCATAACATGACCATTTCTTCTAAAATAAAGAAAAAGATTTTGTCTGTGTATAGTAAACATGGAAAAATTAAGACTACAAAATCTTGTTAATCCATTCATGTGTTACTTAATGAAAATCATTAAAAATTATCCCGCATAAGACGTTTACATTTACGGTCCATTTCTTGTACGCTATTATTTCCCGTGAAGTAGTTTAAAAATAAATCCGATTCACGCTTAAAACGTTAGAACTCTCCAGACGCCGTTACGTTATCAAAAGAGCATCATCAACCAGCGAGCTTGACTCGTCGTGTTCGGCTTGGGAATGAATGTTGTGTTGTTCTTTCACCACCCACATCGACTCTTGAAAACATCGTTGTTAAAGAGGTGTAAAACCTTCTCACCAATGCAATGATTTTTAATTTTTCTTTTTAATGTCCGGGACAATTTGTTTTGCAACCCTGAATTCAATGTACATACCAGAACAAAATAATTTTCCGTTTATGTGTCATTGTAACCCGTAGTTACAGTCATTTCACAAGCACCATGCTAAAATGATTATTTACGACACACGTGCGTGCCTGGCTCGCAGGACGAAGAGGGAGGAAAGATAAAGAAGTGAGAGGTCACCCTGCTGCGTTGCATCTTTACTCGCGCGTCTCGCTAGCAACATTTTACCACACGGAACTTGCCAGATATTTACTGTGGGACTACTAAGGCTAAGTAGCGATGGACGACTACATTAAGAAGTTTAATACTGTTCTAAAATATAATGTGATGAATTAAAATCCAGTAGAAACGATTTTTTACGTCTTTTAACCAAAAAATAATTAAT
The DNA here is from genome assembly GCA_003012365.1 of Medauroidea extradentata. Taxonomy (NCBI): domain Eukaryota; kingdom Metazoa; phylum Arthropoda; class Insecta; order Phasmatodea; family Phasmatidae; genus Medauroidea; species Medauroidea extradentata. Next base: position 36,167 of record PNEQ01016595.1, read on the forward strand.
TAAAAATTATTAAAAATTTTTTTAAAAATTCTGTCCGAGTTATTGAAGTTCAGGACATCGAGGTCAGAGTTATAGAGGGTTCACTGTATTAAAAAATGAAATTTTGGAACAATTTAAATGACACTTTTTTTAATTTTAAAAAGACGAATTTTTAAGTACTATAGATGCTGTGTATTAAAAAATCTGGGCAAGTTAAAAAGTGTTACGGGCAGGCTTGAAGTAACGAGAGCCTATCCGTCATACATGGAACGAAAATCCTAAAAATCAACCCCAGATTGCAAGGCTTAATTATTTGTA
>PNEQ01016596.1:0-25741 GCA_003012365.1 Medauroidea extradentata
ATAATGCTGCTAACTCACACAATTTCTTCGCTCGCGATAAACTATTCATTTTAACAACTGTCAGAAATCAAAAACTTTGCAATAACACATCGTACATGGAAGTCAAACAATAACAAAACCACAGAATAAACAATGGGCATTATTTATTCTGTGACAAGGACAAAACAATCTCCATCGAGCAAAGAATAAAGATTAAGAGACTATGCAGTGCAACACCAAAGTATTGTTTTGCGATCATAGACTAAGCAACGTAATGTGGTCTACTAATGCGAAATGCTTGTCGCTTGGTCTTCAATTGCATTTTAAGTTGTCCCGTAGTCTCCGAATGCAAAAACAAAATATTGGTTAGGCACAGTGTCGCTTAGGTTTTTCCACTATAAAATAAAATTAACATGGCATTGTTGGTACCACTTAATTTTTTTATATAGTTCGCATTGCTGGCTACAAGAATGCGTTCAAAGCTCAAAATATGGATGTATGTCGCTTGGTCTACCATTGCATAACTACATCCAATTGGTTAACTAAAGGAATACGAACCTCTTGTAAGAGGAAAAGAGAACTCTGTCGTTTGTACAGAACCACCTGATATTGAAAACCTTTATAAGCAATATTGTAAAATACTACGGAAAGTTATAATCAAATGAAAAAGCATGGCCGTAGGAAAAGAAATACTAAACTCTAACAATAAAGCTAAAACCTTTGGTGTATATTAAATATATCACTGGCAAACTTAGTACCGCCTGTTTTTCTCTGAGACATCTGTCAACTTTACTTCCAAAATCTGTACTCAAACAAGTGTACTATGCTAATTTTCATCCAGTTATGACATATGGTACATTTCACAACAGTAGTTTGACAGAAATTTACATACAAATGTTTTTTTTTTCCTTACATACATAATTGACACAATTATTTTATGTTGCATATATACCGAAACAAATCTATGGTTAGCTTGATGTATTTATAGCCTAAATTCAGTGTTTGTTATTTACATTTTAAAACTCATCGACTGAAAATAACGCTGCATTTGTTAGATATGAATTTAACAGTGATTTAAATTTCTTTAAGTGTCTAGTGAACCAAAACCATATTTTTATTATTATTTTTTTTTTTGCAATTACTGCATCCTTAAGATATTTTTGTATATATTTCTGCACAAAGATACTGGCAAGTCTTGTCGACAAAATACTTTTGTAATAGAACGACGGTGATACTTCCTTGAAATAATATAATACGAAAAACATATTCAATATTAAAATTGTGATTTTACTGGATTTTACATCGCAGTAAATTTATTTGGAAAACACACTTGGTTGACTATACGGCCAACAAAATAACCAACAAAAAGCACTGAACTCTGGGTAAAATCTGTGTTGTCTGCCATCCGTGTGACGAAAAAATTGACATCGGCTCTTTGGCGCAGGGTATGCAGACAACGCGGAAAGGCAAACACAAGCGTTCTGATTGGCTGAGAACATTTTCCGCTCTTTCTTTTCGGAGTTGTCGACGACCATGTGAATCCACCTTAGTTCTTCTTTAAAAATTGTTTATTAACATAATACTTTTCATCAATTGGATCAGCCATATCAACAATTCTTCGAGCTCGTACATCAATATAACTATTTTTAAAACTAAACAATTAATTTATCCAGGTATTTAACGCATTATTACATTCTTGTATTATTCTTGGGGTAAATATCATGATTAGCTACTCATCGCCTAGGGACTAAACTATTGGTTTTACAGGTAAAGTTTCTTAATAAAAAATGTTTCTACAGTGATGAAAATGAGTCGCATGTAAAGAAAATTGCAGTTCGCTTACTTGAACAGCATTACGGATGCATTCCTATAGCAATGGTAATGTTAATTCTACTACAGGTTAGAAGGATCAATGTTATAAGTTTGGCACAGGGAAAATTTCTGCCATTTGAGCGCTGGTATCGCTAATGTACCAAATTGACCAATCACAGAGCTTTCCTTAATTATAAGTTACATTAAGTTGATAATTTAAAACGTAAAATTGGTTTCTTTTCACTTTAAAACTAAACTGAATGGCTAATAAAATTTCCAAGTTTATTAAAATTTACTATTACTATGGTTTCGTATTTATTTGGTCTCTTAGCGATCGAAGCGAAACTAGTGGCAGAAATTTTCCCTGTGCCAAGCTCTCCCATAAGAAAACGTACTTTCTTTCTAACCTGTAGTAGATTTAACCTTAAGCCCGTGTGCCATGATGGAAGTTTCTTCCATGGAAGCTGCTGTGGCAGGTGCTGTGGAAGGTTCTGTGGAAGGTATGGCACAATGCTGGCCGTTTTCGTGGAGGATTTCATTTTTGCCCGGTGCTATTTTCTGTGGAAGGAGTACTACAAGTTGGAAATTTTAGCCAATCAGAGGGTTGTGGTTGTCATTTGTCGGCATCATGTTGCAGAATGTGAAATATGCATCCAATGTCCATTTTCGTTTCTGTCAATTTTAAATTTCACCATGTGGTCGGCCGAAGTTGTAAATGCATTATGCGATAATTATGAAAAACATCTATTATGTCGTTAATGAAGTGTGTCTAGGAACTACAAGTGCAGAAGTGAAAACGAAACTTGTTTCGACGAGGACGCATTTTGTTTGCGAGAACAATCTTTTCATCGACTCGTGTAAAATTCATTTATTTATTATGACGTGTAACATATTAGCAAAAACTACAAGAAGCAAACAATGTTTTCAGGCATCATGCACGCAATTTAAGGCCCTGCTACATAGAGACGGTGAGATTGTCGCTGTCGTGTTGTTGTCGGGTCGGCGTCGTTCATTTCCTTGCTGCGTGCTACAATGAGAGTAGTTGCTTTGCTGGTGAGCTTAGTTCCCGCAATTCATAACAGATGGCAGCTCAAATGCCATATGTGGTTTTTCTTTTTATATTTGCAAAATTTTGTTGCAAATGGTGCAGAAAATACTTTAAAATAAGTTTAATACAAATCGTAGTGGATGCGAACAGAAACTTTTCACTTTAAATTAGCTCGTAATTTTCGTGGTGCATATATAAGGCTAATCAAAAAACTGTAGTGGCCATCTGATGATTGCGAGTCGGTGAATTGTCGGCGAGTTGTCGGTGAAAGATAAAAGTTGGCCGTCTCCACCGTCCCCGACAACAACACGCCAACGTCTCTGACATCATTGTCACATTCTCCAATCAGATGGCAGAATGACAACGACTGGTCACCGACCGACGACTCACCGTCTCTATGTAGCATGGCCTTAACTGTCAGATTTGAATGTATTAATAACGAAAGAATTTTGACTCAATAGTATATGGCCATCTGAAACGTTGCTTCAACGTTACAGCCAGACAAATAAATTCACAGTAATATTCCTGCAACATTAAAAACATTTGGAACATTGACACAACGTTTCAAACAGGCTCGCAACCAAATTGAAACAATGAAACGTAGCAGCAATGTTTCTGCAACCAAGCGTGCTGTATGGGGTGTTACCTTCTGGGGTGCTTCAACTGACAGTAAATGGTTATTTCTGCTGCAGAAAAAAAAAAGGCCATCAGAATTTTATGTAACAAAGAAATAGAGATTCTTGCAGGCAACTCTTCATTACTGAGAACATATTAACTCTTACGGGCCAATATATTTATGAAGATGCTTTCGTTTGTTTCTGCTAATATATAAATTTTCCAAACAAACACAACAGTTCGCCAATACAGTACTAGACATACAAATAATATGCATGTGCCTTCAGCCTTCTTTACTTTATACCAAAAAGGTTTCTATTACACTGTAATCAAATATTTAACTATCTACCACAGGAGTACAAAGACTTGTGCAGGGATAACAGTAAGTGGTTCAAGCACAAAATCAAGTCTATATTAACTATTAATGCCTTTTATTCTTTGGAAGAGTATTTCAGTTTTTTTCCTCTTTTGTTAACAACAAATCTATGTAAATCTTAGTATGTATCTTTATGCACGAGGTGAATAAGCCTAAATGTATGTGTATATATGTGTACGTGTATTACAGATATTCATATAGCTAATATGCGAATATTGGGTGTTAATTTTGATTTCTGCCCAAATGTTTATATTTACAATTTGGGTCTATTATGTTCTTGTATGTGTATACTGATCATTTAATCTTTCTACTGTGATAATTTTAGTTTATTGACTGTGTTACCAGCACATTTTTAGTGTGTATAAATAAGTACCATTGTGACATGTTCTACAGCACTATGGCCAATGCTACTGCCAAGGGCTCCATGGAATGAATATTAAATAAATAAATATGTATTTTAGTTTTATTGCATAAAGAACAAATAATTTGTGGTATCTTAATTTAGAGGCATTGAAAATCTTCCTCTGAAATTACCTGGCTGCCACGTTACTTTACGAAATAAAATTATAAAGCATTATTTTTCTTTGTGACAAAGCTGTTGCTTTGAACTAGATTGGGATACATAGGTTCTTTCTCAATTAAAAAAATTTAATCACAAAATAAATAACATAACCATGCCGTGTGGAAAACTAATTCGTAAATAGATTTTTAGTGTAATGTTAAGCCGTATGGATGACAACCGAAGGCTTAAGGAACATAGTTTAAATCGTGGCCTTAGAATTTCAGGTCTGGACACTGGTATAAAATATTGACCCTCTTATGACTGATTTTAGTTCCTTTCCTATCCACAAAAACGAATGAAAACTGGTGGCGCCACTAGCACACTCGTGCTAGTAATTATTTTTCCAACATTAAATGTATTATATTTTTAAAGTACAAATATTAGAAAATTATTAAAATTTAACCAGAATATGTTTAAACACTTGAGTTTTGATTAAAATAACGAACTTCTCTTCACAACAGCCCCACTGCGATAGTGGCGCCAACAGTTTTGTTCAGTCATAAGAGGGTCAAAGATAAAGAATTGAAGAGTAGGTGAGTGTCCAGACCTGTACTTCTAAGACCGTGGTTTAAATGCACCTTGTTTTAAATTGAATCGTATTTGGAAATAAAGGCCGATTGACAGTGAAGTTAACATGGAGCTTCTTACCTACCTTTACGTTTAAGCTGAGGGCATGTCTCAATTCAATGAGTACTCTGTTGAGAGAGTAGGCCTACTCTTTTGCATAACAACAAGAGAGAGCTGTGGGTTGCTCTCGTTCTCTCCAATTGGGACGATGCTCTCTTGTATTTGTAAACATACAATGCGAAGGTTACAAGTGCGTAAATTGTATTAATACAAGTTGTAAACATATTAAATACGTTTATGATCGATTCAAATAATAATTTTTAAACTTACCGGCGCCATATTTCAAGCGAGAATAACTGTTTATAGGCGATGCCAAATTTTTTATTTTGTTCATTTAAGGGCATATTATGGCCGAAAATGTTTATTTAATTTCTTGCCACAGGTAACTGCTAATTGGAAATAATTATTTTTGTATAAATATTGAAATATTTGCAATAGATGTCACATGTGCCTCAAACCATAGCTGTAATCAAGATGGCATACACCATAGAGCACAAGAGAGCGAGTATACAACTTCGTGCTCTCCCTCTTTCGTACTCTCTGCGAACAACTCAGACAGGCAGAGAGTGCTCTCTCTGACGTATTTGCGAGAGCGAGAGCACGAAAGAGCACTCTTTGGGTGAATTGAGACACAGCCTAAGTTGAGCTATACGTCACGCTGCAGTGTTTTCACAATGAATTATCGACGATGCAATGGTAAAAAAGTCTAAATTGAGTCAACTTCAACATAATGTAAAGGTAAAGTTAAGAACAGCCGATCAGAAGCGGAGTTGTTCTTTTGTTGGCTATGGACATCATTATACATGTTCGATTCTGGTCACCATGATTTCTGTTTTCCATGGTTTCCTGAAATCACTTGGCGAATACTGGGATGGAGTCTTAACGAAAGGTCACGACCTATTCCTTCCCAAATTCCTTTGAACTATTGTTGTGTATTTGTTACCGTTTCTAATTATCTTAGCTGTCGACGAGACCTTAAGCCCACTTCCCTTCCCGTTTTCGCATTCAAGATGCTTTTGCTGCAAGTACCAATCAAATATGTGTTTCTTAAGGGACTTATGCACCTGATGCATGAACAATGCTGTAGCGTTCTGTACTACGCCTATTCTTTTTTATGCAAAACAATTGAACTTATTAAAAAAACAGTTAAAAGAAGGCTTCTAACACTTAAAAAATGAAACATGCTAATTAGAAACATGTTTCAGGAGTCCCTTTACCACAGCTAAAAATGGATTTTTTAAACAGCTGTGACTGAAAAAATTCCGCCGGGATTCGTAAAACACAGTGTTGGAAGCACGTGTTGGTCTTTATTACAAAATTTCCCAAAAAAAAATTGTAGGGTCGCCGCTTTAAGTTCCGTAGTAATAAGAGTAGAAGGAAAACACTGGACGCCAATTTGGCGCTCCGCGAATATAAGCTATGTTGTTATCATCGAGTGTGGAAAGCTCAGCGGTATCGCTTCACTGCCTCCGCACATCAAACGGGTGGGTGTATAGGCCTCTAATCCTATATACTACAACACATACAAGTGTAATTGTATTAATTATGCTATTATAGTTGCTAACTGTAGTCCACAGGATGAAAATAAATTAGTCAAACTAACCGTACAGTTCAAATAAGTATATTCTTCATAGAGTATTGTACCTGAAGCCATTTAAAATTTCCGAGACTTAAAACGATTATCGTTGTTCGCAGCTCCCTGTCGTAAAATGGAAAGGGAACTAAATTAACCTCTTGCCCTATTACTTCTGACGACCCCGTGTTTTAGTTTAACACAACACGAATCAGATTGAAAATGTAATTTTGTTGACACCCTTCTTCATAAATGTAACAGATTTTAATTAAAACTTAACAAAGCTTTACTAAACAAATTAATGCAACAATAAGGAGGCAACAGTAAGTTTCATATTTCATTTATATTCTACAGCATTGCTTTCAGAAAGAACATAATATGAGTATGAAATATGTGGTTGAATTTGACTTCGAAAATTAATCTGATAAAGTAAGAATCCAAAATTATGTTCGGAGCATGTAATTCTTCCTAAAGTGAAATTATTCTGTCCGTAAATTTTTAACTGGCATTCATTGGCTAATAAAATCACATACTCTTTAAAACTAATACATGATGAAGATAAATACTAATATTCGTTATAGGGTCCTTGTAAAGTATAGAAGGAAGTATCTTACAAAAAATATATAATTTCTATTTTTTTTCTGAACGACGAGGCTTCTACAATAATGCACTGTAATATTTATCTGTGGCTGAAATACGATATCAAACTTTTTAAATCAGGGCTGGGGAATGGAGGGCTAATACGCCAGCATCAGGCAGGCCTGTATTGTTGCGGGTGGGTTGGAAGGATGGAGGGTGTGGAGGGGATAGGCTTGGCGGGATACATGGGCGTCGCTGGAATACCTCGCGTCTGCAATGCGCTTAGTGTTTGTGCATGCGCAGAAGTACGGTAAGTTCGCTAGAAGAGCTGCAAAGAGAAGTGGAAAGGCCGGCCATACCCGAATCAGAGTTACGGGAACAACCGAAGCTGGCTTCATCGTGTAAGTACCTATGCATAAGTGCAGCATTTGATTTGTATAGGCTTATATTTTAACAGCCTCTGCCTAACTTCGCCTAATATGAAAATAATTAGTTTGAACAATCCTACAAATATGCGTGAATACAGTTTTAATATTATTTATACACATTTAACGTCCTAAGTTGTAACAATCTATGCCCCTTACAAAATAATTTCGTAACGATGCTTAAGTCGCAAGGCCCAGCACAAATGTATTTTCCCGCTACGTATATTAAATTCTTTCGTCTCCGACGATATCAGAAGTTCTGCCGCACTCATGTTTGACATTATTTATGTCTAAACGAATTTATTTGCATTTTTTAATGTAATTACAAAAATACGTCGCGATGCCAAATGGAGTTTTCAATGTTAAACTTTCAAAACAGACATTTGTTTGGAACCAGCACTCTCGAGTGACGTCACAACTAATGGTGCTCATTGCCTACGAGGTTTTATCGCGCCAAAACAAACGTTTTAAAGATGTTTCTCATAACCTCAAATTGTGTGCTGCTCGTTCCTGCATGTACAAGAGTGTATGAAAAGAAGTAAATTTGTCATAGTTGTGTTCTGAAGTGAGGTGAAAGCAAAATGTTCGTTATTGTAATTTTAAGTAAATAATATTTTTAATTCCACGTAAGATTTGTTACTTGTATGACATGGTATTTATGAGTGCATTACCTAATATATGTGTGGCTATGGTTGTTTAAGTGAGTCGTAAATCGTTATCATATATTCATAAATAATTCAGAGCTAATGTGTTGCTAAAGCACTCGTTCAAGGACCCTACAATAAATTTAACTAGATGGTTTGCAAGTTCGCTGTTCACTGAGGTAGGTGTGATATGTGTAGACAGCAAACATATCGTTAAAATATCAAACAAATGTCTCACCAGTCTCACGAAAGACTTTAAACCAAAACTTTAGCCCTCCAATTTCATGAAATAAATAGAATCTCAACAGAATCACTGTTACATAAAGCATGTGTAATGTGACAATAAAATAAACGAGTTGGTAAGAAAGGCGTAATGTTACAACTAGGATGGTAATTTATTACACATTTTCAACACATAACTGAAACACGTACTTGCGAATAATTTTCGTTATTAATTTACGTTACCACTTATATATGTAAATATTTTGCGACTCAAATAACATCGTTAAAAGTAAATATTGCTATGACAGGGTTGCCACTGACTAGGAAAGTCAGGGAAATTAAATTTGGTCATGGAAAGTCAGGGAACTACATTTATAGTCAGGGAAAGTCAGGGAAGTTTCAGTATAGTAAAATGTTTGAATTTATTTACGAAGTCAGTTATAAAATCCCCACCTTTTTATTTAAAAAATAGTTATATTATTGTAAAAAGTAAATCATGTTACAAGTGTCACTTGGAAAATGGCTTTGGTTACTGCTCTGTTTTTCGGAAATACATCGCTAACTCCACCAATATCTGCAATTTTTTATTTCACCGACTTTACCTAAGACCACATCAGTGGTTGAAAAAATTTGTATATTTGTTTATTTTGTAGACAAGCAGGGACTAGATTTTTGTGAGTTTCAACATTTTTACATAATGGTATGTTATGAGCTACGTCAACATGCGCACGAAAAAATGCTCAAAATTGCTTAACTTTTTAAATTCGTCTTAATGCAAATACAGAGTTATCAAAGAGTTGCGTACTTACATCAAATTAAAACCCAATGTTTATCAGCAGAATCCATATAACGCCTACGAAACTCTTATAACGAGGGAAAGTGTTATGAATGACCACACTCAGTTCCGATGTCCATTTGACACCAATTTATTTCAGACCTTCTCTTACAAGCAACAACACACAACTACCACGGCACACCGCGGCGCCATATACCTTAACACTAGTTTTAACATCGGCAGCACACATTCCCCAACACTACACTACCTTCCCCTCACAACTAAGCGTAGTAATTAAACAACAAGTACAGTACTTACAATAATAACAATTCAAACAGGCAGTACAGAACTTACAATAAAAGACTTCAGTATAAAACAGACCACCATTCTGTCCAATACAATACGATACTATGCTAGGAAGGCAAAAAACGCACTGAGGACTTAATAGTACGGCCATAGCGAGAAACATTTGGAGTAACAGACTCTACCACCTCCCGGGCTACCTCTGCCACCGGAAAGCCCTGAAAATCTACCTCCTTCTCGACAGAACCAGCCCTGTCCGGCCGCAAGAGGGGGCCGTCTCGACAGAACCAGCCCTGTCCGGCCACAAGAGGGGGTGCGGCAAAGGAAAGGAAGCATCCAAGCCAACATCTGAACAATCGTTCTGCCGCAATTGGCTAGCATGAACTCTACGAAACAGTCCCTCACCCAATTTCACAATATAGGTCACTTTACCCACCCTTTCCATGATGAGACCAGGTACCCTCTTAAGCCTGCTCTGCAGCCAGTCAAGTAACCGGATTCCGGCCGCAGCGCTAGTTGTACACGGTAGACTGGCGCGAACAACAGATAACGCTCCGTCTCTCTTTCACACTGCTATCTCACTCCCATAAGTGGTTTCCTGCGGGCCGTGCCGAGTTGCACAAGTTCAGAGGCAGATGACACGCTGAGCGCTGTTGTCAGATCTAGATGCCGATTAGAAAGAGACAGAGAGCACAGCATTGACTTGTAGGCTTGGAGGTTGGGGCGGAGAGATAGCCTTAAGCTCTCGGACCTGTCGTAAACACAAGTGACCCTCTTGTCAGCACCTGAGTCACAGTAGGCGCTATACTTCCAGATTGTGTCGCTTAGCAAGGGACGAGGGGGAGGCGGTGCCATCTGTACATTGTTCGACAGCAAGTTGACTGCAGTTGTTAATTCCTTTCCATTATGAATTGTAGTTGGCAATTACTTTTTTGAATCACAATAAAATTTGCTTCGCGTTTCTATTTACTCCAATTAATGGTACTCCTTCGCGAACTTTATTATTAACGTTTAGTGACTGCATGTAGAAAACTGCATGTGCTGTGAAGTATTAATATAAACTTCAAAGTTTTAAATTGCGCGGCCATTTTTTTTGTTAGTATTAACTGATTTACCTAATTTTCAAATTATAATAATCAGTCAGGTTTTAGTAGTGCTTTATACATATTGTAAATTAAAATTTTATTCAAAGGACATGTCAAATTATCGTGAAGAAAGTGACAAATACCTAGTTTAAGCATCATTGTAAGATTAATTAATAGACACCTAAAAAATTCTCATTTTCTTTTGAACACAAGGTAGAATTCGAACAACTAAAATTGTTGAAATAGGATATGGTTTATCGTAATATTTTATTCATTGGTAGAATGTTGAGAAAATGTTAGTACAACAACCGTTGGCTATTAGCAAATGTACATGTTGTGCCATAGTTATACAAACAATATCCAGCTTAACTAATTTAATCAAAATAATCCATATCATTAAATAACAATCGCATTGTATTTCTTGGGATAGAGACAGCGATGGTACCGATGAATAGGAACACTAACTGGGGACTCGCAAATGGAACGATTACATGTAACGAAAAATATTTTGTGCACATAGTAACTATTATGAGAGCACGCAAATTGTGCATGTAAAAGTATAAACGGCAATAACTAACAGTGACGTGTAGTCGAAATTTAACACGTGGTCAGTTAAAGTAGTCGGGACAAAAGAAATTTGACGTCGACAAGAATGCGAAATTTATAATCTATGAACAAATTTGCAATGTTTCCAAGTGTGTGGTTAATTTATGAATTATTTTTAATTCGTGCATGTAGTAGTAGCAGTAGCAGCAGCAGAAATAGTACATATATTAATTATTTTCTGCTACTAGTTACTTACTTCTTATATTAATATGATTGTAAATTAATAGTTTCAATTTTTGTTACAGCAATTTTTTTAATCCCCTTGCAACACAATCAAAGGCAAACTTCATAAGTAAATTATTCACTAAAAAATTTTATCTCAAGAAAACTTGTATTTATAACAGTAGTATAGCATATGTTTATTTACGAAAATTGCTTAAAAAATACTATTTTGCACCTTTCAAATCCACATTTTTCCGGGGGGAGAACCCCCGGATCCCCCCCCCCCCCCGCTCTAGGAGTTGCTGGATGTATTACTACTAAGCCCCAAAATCTAACTTTGTCCCCTCCAACTTTATGAAATAAGCTACGCCAATGCTAAAATGTAATGTGTTTTTTTTTCTTTTCTCGTACATTCCGAGCACAGGTGCGATAACAACTATAAATTAGGCTTCCCTAGATTGTTTCTGACTGAATTAGTCATTCTGTTATGTTAAGATTTGTGTTTTAATTTTTTATTCAAATTTCTTATTTAGGTAGGGGAGAGTCCCACAAATTGGACTGGTTTCTACTTAAATGGGATTTGGCGATGACATAGTAACGCAGTCATTCAGATACACCGTAATTATTATTTAAGAAAACTTTTCACATGTTTTTGATGAAAAAAAAAATCATTTTCTGCTAGAGCAAAAGTATTAAAACATTTTGTACACTCTTTTAAATGGTCCATTTTAAATCAATGGCACCCAAATTGGACCTCTGGTTTCCTAAATTAGACCACTTGACTTACATCACAAAAGTCAGTAATTAAGTAAACACACTGAAAGGATATCAGTTAATTGGCATAACACACATATTATACCCTATTTATTAATACAAAAAAGGCCATAATAGTTTGTCCTTCAAAATTTTTTGTTGAAAAGAACATCTCTAATGAAGTCTGTGTTTTAAAAATTGGTGACAAATAGAACATACAAACCAAAAACTGTTCAATGCCACAAAATATATTAAATAAATATTTTTCTTAAAAACTATTAATGGAAAGATTAAAATTATTCTGTTCTTCAAAAACCATACGTTCATGAAAGCACAGTACACAAGTTTTGCCTCATACAAAAATTATGACATGATACCAAAAATGTTCTGTCATTCAAAAATAATTAGGACATCGCAATGAACAAACTTTGTACTTCAAAAATAATTACGACACAGCAATACATGAATTTGACTATATGTAAAACACAATAACATTAACGACCATATGCCTATATAGATGACTGTCATAATGCTGCATGTTATTTATTTCAAGTTACTGTAACTTAGCCAAGTCCTGTATAACTTCTTCTTGTTAGACACGCTCAACTGAAATGTCTCCTCCAGCATACACAACAAAATCACAGTAGTCACGATCGCAAATAGTCAACTGTTCTTCCACTCGAAAGAAATATGGGTGGTTTCTACGTAGCTGCATCTTGTCGCCAACTTGTTCAACACAGAAATTTCTGCGTTTTTCGGTCAGAGCCTCTGCCAATGGTTTGTTTTCTAGGGATTTCAAGCATTTTACTTCAATAATGCCGTCATGCATCACAAGACCGTCGGGAGTTGCACCAAGGTACGGGTGCTTAGCGTAAACAAACAGTCCACATTTTTTCACCTCTGCTTTCATCTTTTTTTCATACATTGAAATAGCTACTGATTCGTATTGTCTTCCATACTGAATTGAGGGCAGGTTCATCTCTTTGTTGTAAAGCACACTTTTAACTAGATTGTGGCAAGATGTAGTTGACCTCCGGCGCACAACGTGTCCAAAATAAGATGCCGTTAAACGATTCATTCTGCATTCCCTCCACAATGCACAGTCGTGCTAGCCAATAGTTTAAGTTGTATTTCATTCACCAGATCTGAAGTAGCTGCTTCAGCTGCCAATTTATCGACGACTTCTTTCTTCTTTTCTTCCAGTTCTGCTTCTTCTAAGTCTGGTTGAGCTACGTTTGGACCATATTCTCTATCAGGCCCAGCACTACTATACTTATTTCTGTAGGACTTTCTACTACCTTCAAAAGACAAGCGCAAACGCCGCTGGCTGTTGCGTTTATGTCGAGACATGCACATCCTCTTGAACACCTTACCAGGGCTATGGCCAGCTAACCTCTTCCAGGGACTCAGATGCCATGCTGAGCCACTTGTGTGAGCAAGTCCAGCTCCATGACATCTTCTTCTGTACGAACCTTTCTTCGTGTAGTTAATGCGTTTTGCTCCTGTGGCTTTGGCTACTAGAGACATGAACCTGAAAAAAAAATAAAACAAGTAGCGTATATGTATTTATGAAGAATATTATTTTAAATAAATAATTTATATTCTTTGAAATTATAGCTGTATTACCTTTCCGCTTGGTTTGTTGTTTCATTGAATGCTACCCTGTCCGCTTTCCGTACAATGAAGTCAAGGTGTTTTATTATCTGCTGCAAGAGTCCTCCGTGCTCTACTACACTCACAAGGTCTGCTTCGTCTTTCTTCTTGCAGTAACTGGTTCTGCAATTGTCATGACGCCCAAGAACATGATATGGATTGTTGATTAGATCATTTCTGAGTTGTTGTACAGACTTAGCACTAAAATCAACACCAGTTTCTTTGATGGCTGCCTGCAAACCTGCCACCATACGTTTCACACGTGTCACACCACCAACACTTTGAGTCATGATGCGACGTGCTTCTAGTGGATAGCAAGTATTGGCTGCCAGTTTATGGATATTTTCACTGAAGTCACGCGTCATGTGATTAGGACATTCTATCTTTACAACGTTCCGTCTGTAAGATACACCTTGTATTCTAGCAAATGTGCTTGAGTCACCGTCCCCTATATAATACTTGTAAATGACACCATGGGTTTTGATACTTTGATTGAAACCTTCTACTATAGCACTTGCTTCCATGCCTGTAGATGGTCCAGTGTAACTCTTGTAGCAGACATGATTTGTGTCAGTACCAGTTGACACATCCCGGGCGCATGTGGAGCAGAATGCATTCTTTACTTCTAGGAACAATTTCTTCGTCACAGCGCCAACCAAAACAGCCTGAACAAAAATAATAATTTAAAAAGCTGTATGTATTGTATCACCTGTCATCATTAAAAATTCATTTAATTTATGTAATGCTGGCGTCATAGCTAATACAAAAGCTACACAACTCAGCGTGATATCGGACAGTGGTTTATTTAATTATTAGTTTAGTGGTGAAGCATATACAAAAAATTATATTAAATTTTCATGATTTTTCTCGAACAGCTTGTTATGTGAATTTAATTAAAAAAACACATGTTCTCACACTTCAAAATATATTCTCTCAATCTTTGTTACGGGGAAGCATTTATGTCACTACAAGCCCAAAGCAGACTCGCGCTGGAGCCACAGGGGAATGAGCTACTGTCAGCGTTTGCGTCGCATAAGTACCACCTACTGCGCAAGTATCAACCACACCTTAGTGCGCGACAAGTGCTTACTACCATCGCCGAAACCGCGTGCCCAGAGTTTCGTGCATCGCTAGTGCCACTACTGACATACGAGCCAGAAGAGTTCATAAAGGCCACCACACTGTTCGGGAGAGCGACACTCCAGCCGCCTGCGACACTGCGCGGGAGCGGCGACGCTGACCAGGCCACGACAACTGCACAACTAGCAACACCAAGGACAGCGGCGACAGGCGGAGAGCGACATCGTGAACGGAACACAAGGTATGAGAGTGATTATTCCAAGGGTGATGTGTATGACAACACGAAACAGCGATGCTCGCTAGACTATTCCAAGTCACCTCCGTTCCCGTGTCAGTTCTGCCCGGGCGACCAGTTGCACTGGCATAAAGACTGTCCTAGAGCGCCGGCGAGGCCGAGGCAAGGGGACAAGAATACCAGGTTCCAGTCGGGAAACGGACAGTAGGGGTCACGGGACCTGACGTCACCGTGTACCCCGGCGTCAATATAAACAACCAGACTCCACAACACGCTCTACTCCAGCAAATCTATAGTCGACACCATCCATCAATAAAAATTTTAGTAAGCATAAATAACCTCCGCTGTTATGCGCTAGTAGACACAGCACCCTCACACAGTTTCATTCGGCCAGAATTTGTTAATACTAAAACCATGATGAAATTCAATCAGCGCGTTCAGCTAGCTGCCGAGGGCGCGAAGTGCCAAGGGATAGGCAAAGCCACCATTGTTGTACACATCAGGGACTTTGAGACCATAACAACTGCCTTGGTAGCACCGGAGCTGAGGTAGGACGCCATCTTGGACCTGCCTTGGCTTACCGAAAAGAACACTGTGGTAGAGGCCGCGGCGAGACGCATACACTTCGGCACTGCTGAACGCAGAACCACAGTTAGACTCGAGGATATATCAAACGAAGTACCCCCAGCGTACAGAGAATAATTTCAACGGCTTTTAGATGAGAGGAGTGAAGTGTTCGCGGCTAATGATATCCTGAGACGTACTGCAGTGACGGAACACCGAATCGACCTTTCCAGAATCAAACCTATTCACATGCCCCCTAGGGGCTACTTGCCACATCAGGCCAAAGTCATCAAAGAACAGATCAAGGAGATGCTGGCAGACGGAGTCATTGAACTGGCCACCAGCCGTAACAATTCACAAATAACATTAGCCCCCAAAAGATGGCACGCTGCGCTTTTGCGTAGATCTGAGACATGTGAATCTCGCGACAGGAAACCTGTCCCCACCATATATCAGAGTCAAGAATGCTCTGAACGCCATTGGACGCGCGAAAGTGTTCTCCTCCATAGACCTGCGGAGCGGTTACCGACAAGTTCCAGTGCGGTAGGACGACCGGGAAAAACCGCATTCACGGCCCCAGATGGCAGCCAATACCAATTTTGCGCAATGCCGTTCAGCCTGAAAGGGGCACCTGCGATTTTCCAAATGATGATGGTGCAGGTACTGAGCGGACTGGCCGGCGAGTTCACATTAGCCTACCTCGACGATGTGCTCATATGGTCGAATACCTGAGAAGAACATCTAATCCACCTATCGCTCATCCTAGAACGCCTGGCCATCAATGGGCTGACATGCACAGTACCCAAATGCCATATAGGGAAGGCCAACATAGAATTCCTAGGCCACATGGTCAGAGAGAGGGGATTGAACCCAACACCGAACACCTGCGCTTAGTAGAGGAGTGCCAACCACCAGGCACGCGCAAACAACTGCACAAGTTTTTCGGCTTGATAAACTGGCTACGTGAGCACATACAGGGGTTCGCGTCCATAACAGCACCGTTGACAGCTCTCCTCTCCCCGCAGAGAAGATACAGTTGGACCGCGGAGGCCGACAAAGCGTTCCGAGACATTAAGACAGCGTTCACGAGGTGCGAGACCCAAGCCCACTACGATTGTCAGCGCCCAATGTACCTCCAGACGGACGCAAGTCAAGAAGGGGTCGGTGCGGTGCTGTACCAGTATGGCGACAAAGGAGCACGACGTGTAATAGACTTCTCGAGCGCTAAATTTCGCCCCACGGAAAGACGGTACCACGTAAACGAGCAAGAGTGCCTAGCAGTCGTATGGGCGATGAAACGTTACAGAGCTTGTTTGGAATACCGGAGATTCTTCCTGCACACTGACAACAGGTGTCTCGTGTGGCTGCAGTCCATGCGCGAAGTGGGCAGTAAACTTGCGCGGTGGTCAATGGCGCTGCAAGGCTATGATTTCGAGGTCGAACATGTAGCGGGGAATGACAACCAACTGGCCGACACATTGTCGCGGGCGCCATGCACTGACATCATCGTGCGCGACATGAAGGACTGGGACGATATCCTCCCACCCGAGCCGCAGTCAGCTGACGCCCAGCTATATCAGCTGATAGCAGAACCGCCAGAGGCCAATGTCAACAACCTTTACGAGGCAGTTGTAGCGGCGCAGCGAGACTGTCCCAAACGGCAGAACAAGCACCAGGAATGCGCGACGGAGTTGGTACACAAGTGGCGTGTAGTCAACGAACGGGTAGAGACGCGCCCCCCCTTCGGGAGGGACTGTGGAGACTGTTTGTGCGCGAGGGTGAACGAGGGAAAGTGCTACATCACGCCCACGACGGACACTTCGCCGGACATTCGGGCGCGTGCCAGACCGCCTGCAATGTAAGCCGCCTGTTCTACTGGCCAGGGGTGACCCGGGCGGTGCAACGGTATGTCAGAAGCTGCGAGATATGCAACAAGTACAAGTCGCGAAAAACCGACGGCGAGCAACAGCAGCAGCCACGTCTGCCGGAGCGCCCTTCGAAACTGTCGCCCTAGACATCATGGGCCCATACCTCCGTTCCACGAACTGCAAGCGCTTCATTTTAGTGGTGATGGATATGTTTTCGAGGTGGACGGAAGTCTACGCTGTTCCCAGCACACATGTTAAGAACCTAGTGCGAACACTTGACATGGAGTTTTATGCAAGATGGGGCTACCCGAAGGTCCTGCTTACGGACAACAGGTCACAATTCACTGGGGGAAAATGGAGAGACGCATGTGGGAAGTGGGGCGTCTACCACCACACAACACCAGTGTACCACCCGAGAGCCAACACCACGGAGCATCGGAATCAGGATCTGAAGACACAGCTCCGACTCCGTGTGGGGAAAAGGCACGAGACCTGGGCCGAACACCTGCCTGCAGCCCTGTTCACACTTAGGTGCTGGGTGAACGCGGCCACCGGACAATCACCAGCATCGGCACTACTGGGGTGCAATCTCAGACTCCCAGGCGAGTATCAGTGCGCCGCTGTCAGCGAGAAGGCACCTGGAAGCCCTGAAGTAAGGACGGAGAGGCGACAGGAGCAACACGCGGCGATGAGGGCTAACCAAGAGCGCTACGCGCAACAGTGGCTCAAGACCACGAGACCCCCCCCCCCCGAACAGCTCCAGCCTGGACAGCGGGTGTACGTCCGAGCGCACCCTCTCTCGGCAGGAAAAAAGATCTACTGCGCAGGCTTTGCTGCCAAGTGGAGCGGTCCGCACCAGGTTGTATGAGCGTGCGGCAGGACCACCTACCTCGTTAGGCGCCACAACGGCCGAGTAAACAAAGTACATAGAGATGCTCTGCAAGCTGCTTATGGCGGCGGAGGTGGAACACCCCACGGCACCACGCCCCCTAGGACAGACTCGCCAGACAGGGCGCCACCTAGCACCCCGCGTGCAGGAGATGCCCCCCCCCCCACTGGGTGCGTAAGGCTCCTCTTTGCGAGCCGGACACCACCGACTACGACAGCAGAAGGCAGACGGCCGCGGAGGGGCAGTCGACACTAGTGACTGGAAGCCGACGCGCTCACCTGAACAACGTAACAGCCCAAGAGTTCCGGTGAGGCTCCACGAGCCCACTGACAGAGTCGTACGCGTCTCGGCACCTGGGGGTCGATTCTCGAGTTGCTACGAGATTATTTCGAATTGACGAATTTCACTTACTTAATTTCGAAACATTTATCTCACTATGGCAGAATGGTATTCTTGAGTTGAAATTCCGAAGTGCGGAATCTTAGTACGAGATCTTCCTCACTTTCGAACATCCGGTCACACTTCTGTGGCAGAAATCTGCGAGTGAAAAGAACGCTCTACTTGTATGACGTACTGAACGCACCCTCTAAGGGAAAAAATCGTTTGTTCTGTGGTCGCGCGCAATATTCGCACGCATATAAACGGAATTGTAAAGAAAATATATATAATTAACAAACAACGTGTTTTGTAATGAAATATTATTGCATACAAATAGTTACAAAGTCTTTATCAGGAGACATTTAATTCGCTTGTCATTTTATAAGAAATTCAGGACACTGCTTACATCTTGCTCCTATTTTACGAACTCAACGACGTTGCCTTTTTTTTTAACGAGCATGGCTGTTTGCAAAGCTTAAATTTGCTACCTAAGATTGTTTTTGTATTGCACTCTTCTCGTAGGTACTGAAATTTAAGTCACCACAAAAGGAGCGATAACTTAGAGTTGGTTTATTGGTAATTTCTTGAGCGGAATTTTCTATACAAAATTTGGGTTAGTAAACTCACAGTAGGTCTACATTGTATGGAACTTCGAATAATTACGTTACAACGATTAAAAAATATTTAAATTCGTTGATAAAATTGCAAATGAGTAAAGAATTTGCTACATAAAAAAAAACGATAAGAAGGCCTCGAACCTATTTTCAAGAATACTCACCACAGAGCATTTAGTTCAGCACCATTACCACTACACTATACTATCACATGCTCTTTGTCTCTCATTATACATCTAATACTGTTCTGTGCATACATGTAACGTTAAGTGCATGTTTCGTGATAAAATTAATGATTTGTTGCGATCGTGTATTATAAAATGAACAAGCATAGTATTAACATCATTTAAAAATACGCGCGGGCACTCTGCAGTACTTTAATACTTTATTTCGTCTGTTTGAAAGAGTGAGGTTGTAGAAATACACGGTAAAAGTGTCATGGCTGCCGTCTTAAAGGCGTTGCGGAATCGCATCTCACGACCCCAAGAGCATGTGATATTTTTCCGCATCGAATAATTTCATTTCGAAGTTATTTTCACTCAAGAATAGCAAAATGGTATCCATTACGAAATTCCGAGCAAATTCGCAATGGAATAATCTCGCATCATTTCAAGAATTGGCTACCTGACGTCGAGATGCCACCTGCCAACGCGGACACGCTCCGCCCCCGAGGCGCCATGCCTGAGGTGGAGGTGATGGGACCGCCTGTTCAAGACAGAGCCCAAGGAGGGACCGGCGACCGTCGTACGCATCAAGCCGCCATTACGGAACGAGCCGAGCGCCTGTACAGCCACGGCATATGGGAACGCACCCAGCCATGTGGACACACGAGGTAGCGGCGTCCAGACGCCGCCCCCGCGACGCCGGGTGCCACCAGCGTGTGCGTCGGTCCCATAGAACTGCCAGCAAATGGTAGGAATATGCCCCTTGACGAGAAGCGACGTAATTTAACATCAAAGTTGAACACTGTGTAAAAGCCCTCCCGTGCTTTTCCCGTCAAGGGGAGTTATGCCATTTAACAGGCAATAATATAGAAAGGCCAGGGGTAAGTGTGTTTCATGTGTGCTGTGCCCCCTCTCAACTTTTTCATATTTAACCTTAATACCAATAAAACACCCCTGCGCCTCGCGACAACTTGGACTCGCCCACGGAGCCAGCTTGCCGCCTAAATATCTACACACGTTCTCCCCCAAACAGGGGGAGCTGTGCTATTATGAGTGTTTTGGGCCTTTGCCCCTGTTTAATTTAGTGATTATGTGTTTTTCGGCGAGTGCTTCCCGCGCTTTGGCGGCACGACGACATGCACGCGGGAAGGACTCGCCAGTTGGCATTACGTGGCGGACCGGGACGGTCGACATGTTAGTTACTCCGGGCCCTTAACAACTTTGCATAGTCAGTAGCATACCAATAGTCATTCTTTTCGTCTCGAACATTTTCTTTTAACTTTGCTGGCCCGGAGGTGTACCGTTCACCCCTGCAACTCGTCTACCAGGGACATTACTTAAATTATCTTTTTCACTTGTGTAGTGAATTTTCACGTAACAGCATCGCCCACCGGACGGGCTTAGGGCCGGGTCCGCTATTTGCGCCACCAGTGTTGTATGATTGGAGCATGGTGCTTTACCAATAAATACGTTTTTCCAGTTACAGGTGTGTATTTATTACTTGCTGCTTCACGACCGTAAGGGCACGGGACCCTTCAACCCGCCTTCCAGTACTAGACCTATAGTGTGTGTATGTGTGTATTTTTCTACTTTAGTGCTACGGGCGTGGGGAATGCCATAAGATTCCCCTGCGTAAGTAACATAGCGACGTAGAGTGGGGAGTGTTCTGCAATGCCATGGCCGTTGGCCACGTGGCCCTGAAACCTAGTGTCTCTGCTCTCATGAGTGCCTGTTATCTCTTAACGGGCTGGCGCACTGGGCAAACAACACTTAATCATGACCCCCACTCACGTTACACCAAGGAAATTGTAAATCAGTACCCAGGGGTTTTTGAAGGCATTGAGCGCTTACCAGGAAAACATCACTTGGAAACAGAAGCAAATGCAAAGGCAGCGCAGCAGCCCCCTCGCAGGTTCCCATTAGCCCTCAATCACAGAATACAGGAAAATGTGTCAGAAATGATGAAAGAGAAAATAGTGAAAAAGATAGCAGAACCAACCGAGTGGATTAGCAACCTAGTGCTCGTGACGAGGGACGATAAATTAAGAATATGACTGGACCCTCATGAGGTAAACAAAGTATTGAAAAGAGCACATTTCGTAATAATAACCATTGAAGAAATGCTACCAGAGTTGACAGAAGCAAAAATCTTCCCCGTCCTAGATGTAAAGAGTGGATTTTGGCACCTATAACTGGATGAAGCCAACAGCCAAATGACAACATTTTGGGGACCAGATGAAGAACGGTACAAGTGGCTCAGATATCCCTTCAGTCTATCAACCACGCCAGAAGACTTTCAACGGGCTGTGATGGAGGTACTTCGAGGGCTTCGAGGGGTTGCAGCACTACCAGATGGCATATTGGTATGGTAGAGGCCATACCGAATAAGAGGTAAAAGTGGACCACGACCATAATCTCAAATGCTTACTAGAGACAGCGTGCACAAAGAACCAGAGATTTAATCCAGTAAAGGTCAAGCTCAATCAGAAACAAGTAACCTACATGAGACACGTTTTAAGTGCAGAGGGTCTCAAAGCAGACCCACAGAAAATACAGGCAATACAAGGCATGAAACCACCAACCAAAGTAAAAGACCTACAACACTTTCTAGGAACAGTCAATTATCTGGCAAAATTTCTACCTATGCTAGCAACATTGGCAGAACCGTTGCATCAGCTGACACACAGTGACACTGTTTGGGTGTGGGACAGCCCACAACAACATGCATTTCAAGAAATACAGACTGCAGTAAGTAGTACACCAGTACTAAGGTACTATGATCCCAGGGAACCAGTAGAACTGCAAGTTGATGCCAGCCAAAGTCGTCTAGGTGCAGCACTATTGCAGCGGGGACAACTTGTCTGTTACACATCACGATGCCTAACACAAATGGAACGCAACTGGGCTCAAATAGAGAAGGAGGCACTTGCTATTTACTTTGGCTGCAGCAGGTTTCACCAATACCTGTGTGGTCGCACAAACATAGTTGTGCACACAGACCACCAGCCTCTGGAGACGATCTTCAAGAAATCTTGGCTATCCATTCCAAAACTCTGCAGTATATTCGCTTGAAACTTCAACAGTATGACGTAACAGTGAAATACAAAAATGGTAGTGAGCTGTACTTGGCCGACACATTAAGCAGAGCACCAGTACCAGAGGGGCCTTCACTAGAAGATGGGGAAAATGAATTTGTCATGTTGCTACAAGACATACAAGTTCGCCAACACCTGAATGCAACTGAAAACACCATTAGTCGTCTTCAGCAGCACACAACAGCGGACAAAACCCTTCAAGAACTAGCTGAGTGTCATTAAGGAAGGCTGGCCAAATAGTAAAGCAGAGGAACCTGCCAGTGCACAGGACTAATGGCACTGCAGAGACGAGTTAAGTATACATGATGGCATGATCTTTCGAGGGGAGTGTTTAGTGATACCACAAGTAATGAGGGCAGAAATGCTGGGAAAAGCACATTCTAGTCACCAGGACATAGAGAGCAATTTAAGAAAGGCAAGAGATAAACTGTATTGGCCACATATGAAAAGAGGACATGCATAGAAAGTCGGGAGTCGCACAACATGTCAGCAATTCGCAGCGGGGCAGCCACATATCAAGATGCAAACACACAGAATACCAGAACTTCCATGACAGCGTGTAGCAGCAGATGTATTCCAGGTATATGACCAGTTGTATCTGATAATAACGGATTATTACTCGGACTACTGGGAAATTGACAACTTACCCACCATCAATTCAACATCAGCCATAAAGGTTATGAAGAATCAGTTTGCTAGACATGGGATCCCAACCACACTGATAACAGACAACACTACATGCTTCACAAGCCAGGAGTTCCAAGCATTTGCAAGGACATGGGATTTTCAGCATTTCACCTCCTCACCATACCATGCTAGGGGAAACAGGGAAGTAGAAGCAGCAGTTAAAATAGCTAATATCATTATGAAGAAATGCATGGAAACCTAGGCAGACCCATGGTTGGGGTTGCTGGAATGTCACAACACCCCTACGGCAGGGTTGGGGACATCTCCAGTGCAGCGGCTGATATCCAGAATAACAAGGACACAACTACCCACAAGCAGAGAACATAACAGACTTGCTAGGTAAGAAGAAGCAAAAGTACAAGAGGTTCCATGACAGGAAAGCACGCGACTTACCAGAGCTAGCAATAGGACAAGCAGTATATATTAAACTAGCACCCCAAACCCAGAATAGACTGTGGACACCAGGAACTGTCACTCAGCAGCTCTCGTCTCGCTCATATGTTGCCATCAAGGCTCCAGCAATCTTTATTTACTTTATAAATTTAACAATGGAAAAAAGTGGACGGAGTTTGAGTCCGACCGCCCGGAAAACAGCGCCAAAAAGTACGACATCCTCGGTAACTTGATGTACTACAGCCAAACAACAAGGGGGTCAAGCAAAATACATTAGTAGATAGGCGAGTGTCCAGACCTGTTCTTCTACGACCGTGGTTCTGGACGATCTGTGGACGTGTGAATCCGGCTTGAGCTGTCAAAATCAGGTGATGCACGGCCGTGCATATTGTGGATTGTGGATGGAGAGGTGCAGATTTATGTGATTGGTTGGTTTGTTACCACCGATTTTAGGGGGTAACAGAGCTAATTACAGGGATGCTTCCATCTTGGTCCATCACCTAATTAAGAAACTGCAGATATTTTAAGATGTGAAAAAATTATATATTTTTTTAACAAAAAAGTAAAGGTTTAAATTGTAGGTTTGTTCGCGTGGTCTGCCAGTTTTACCAGCCGAGGGCAAGTGCCATTTTTCGCTGGCAGCGAAATGGCAGGACGGGCAGTTGCTAGTGGCTGTGACCACTCGAACGATATCTGGCAGTAAACAAGCATGTTGTTGTTTGGAAAAACACCCGCGAAGGTTTGTTTTGAAAGTTTAACATTGAAATCTCAATTTGGCTTCCCGGCGTATTTTTTAAATTACGTTAATAAATAGAAATACTTTCGTTTAGGCCTAAAGAATGGAAAACCAGAGATCGCAGGACTTCCCATGTAAACATTGTAAACTAATATCGTCGGAGACGAAAGAATTTTATACGCATAACGGAAAAATTCGTTTTTAATGGGCCTTGCGATTTATTTAGCATGCGTTCTTCATTACACAGGGCGAATTTGATACAATGTACGAAGTTACGATCTATACATTAAAATTGTCTTTGTAAATTTTTGTGGGAATGTTCAAACTAATTTAGTTTCACAGTAGGCTATATTAGTCAGTCAATTCAGTTGGGTAGGACAACTTTGCTGCTGACGAACATTAGACCCTGGCTAATTTTTTCGTCGTAACATCTTGTTAACTGCAAGTTATTTAATTTTTGTCGGTTTGTTTGCTTATACGAGCACAATT
Source organism: Medauroidea extradentata (assembly GCA_003012365.1). Classification (NCBI taxonomy): domain Eukaryota; kingdom Metazoa; phylum Arthropoda; class Insecta; order Phasmatodea; family Phasmatidae; genus Medauroidea; species Medauroidea extradentata. Next base: position 24,992 of record PNEQ01016596.1, read on the forward strand.
TTTAAAATTTGTGCTACTAAAGGTTAATATAATTGTTCATAGAATGTTAGTGGCATATTAGTACCCCATAATTTGTAGCGCCCTTTCCCCAGGTTTTTTAATGTCACTGCCTCCACCTTTTTTAGTGGTCTTACCCTACAATTTTCTGTCCACCTACCAAACATATTTCTGTCCATCTGCTCCAAGGTTTTTAATGTCAGTACCCAACATTTAGTAATTCTACCCTACAACTTTATGTTCACCTACCCTACATATTTCTGTAGGCCTACCTCTGCTCTAAGATTTTAATGACCTTGCCCCATATTTTTGGTGGTCCTACCCTACATATTTCTGTACCCCTACTCCATGATTTTAATGTCCCTACTTAACATTTTTAGTGGTCCTACCGTACAGCTTTCTGTTCTCCTACCCTACATATTATTGTACCTCTGTTCCAAGATTTTTAATGTCCCTGTCCATTTTTAGTTATCCTACCCTATATATTTCTGCACCCCTGCTTCAAGATCTTTAATGTCCCTATCCAACATTTTTAGTGGTCCTACCCTACAACTTTCTGTTCTCCTACTCTACATATACATATTTCTGTATCTCTGCGCCAAGATTTTAATGATCTTGCCCCATATTTTAGTGGTCCTACCCTACGTATTTCTGTACCTCTGCTCCATTATTTTTAATGTCTCTGCCCCGTATTTTTGTGTTCCTATAATACAATTTTTTTCCCCTTCCTTATATACTTATATATCCCTGATT
>PNEQ01016608.1:0-18999 GCA_003012365.1 Medauroidea extradentata
GGTTTATCGCGGGAAAACTTGACTGTTTGCTAGGCTTCAACGTACGTTCAGCTTATCAAAATATTACTGGCTTTTCCTTGTACGTGAAGCTACTGCCCTATTTGACTAAGCCAATAAGAATACCGCTATTATAATATTTGATGCATGTTATTGGTCTGTAGACAGCTACGTTGTGTCAGTGTTTTCAAGGCTATGTTGGCACAAAACATTTTCGCGATATACCGTCATCTCTAATCATATGGTCAGATAACCAACACTTTAAAGTGACATTGTGAAACCGGTCCTAATGCGTAATTTCGCTGCCAACCACACAAGCAGTAAGGGGACTAGTGATTCTATTCAAAGATTAAATTTTTGGTGCTCGCTTTATCCCGAACAAGCTATACGAGAAATTACCTCACAGATGAATTTCGTAAACGTTTATGTTTTATACTTAATGTATAAAACGTTAAGTTTAGTCATTGCTCAATTATTTTCCCACAGTTTCCACGATAGTTAGGTAAACCTAAACGAAAAGCGTACGTCGGTATATGTTTGCCAGATTTGTTTAAAATTGTTTTCGCCATGTTGGCTAATTTTCTTCAAGACAGCAAATACTACGGTTTTGATTAATTAAGTAACTAACGAAAACTTTGTTAATTTACTTATTAGTTACAACCGTATATTTTCGTTCCTTGAAAAAAATAGCTGTCACGACAAAAGGCACTAAAAAATCTTCCAAACAAATTTTTGATATCTTCTCTCGTTTAACGTTTAGGTTAAAAAATTATTATCACAAAACCAGTAGAAACACGGAAGCATGGCCTTAACATTCCTATATACACAGTAGTTGCAGGGAATTTTTTTTCTTCCTTTCACAATATTCCTTACGACATTTTTACGTAGGATACTTTTTTTGAAAAAGTTACATCTGAAATTAATCCCCTGACATATTTTTCACAGCGCGATGTTTTCCTGCTGGCCAGTTCTATAGTCTTATAAACTAAATTGGTGACTGAGGATATCCTGCATCTAAGGAGATAATATCCATATATTCAGTAAAAGTAACAGCAGATAATGTTTGTAGTACACGTGGGCTGAGCAAAGGAAAAACAGTAAATATAAATATAAAATTCTACAAGATGTTCATAGCAAGCTACGTAAACTCCGTACAAGCAATTTCATACCTAAAAACAAGAAGTTACCAACATAACTGATAAACCTACTTTCCTCAAAGTGAGTAAAAATTTACCCCGAAGGTTAAAATCGTTTATATAAATTTAGAAATATTGAATAATAATATTGATTAAGACATATAAAAAACGAAATATAGAAAAGATAAATTAGCTTACTACGTAATATTTGTTCATCCTGTCTTAATATTTTAAAAATGGCGGCCATATTTATATTTTTTGCATAATATCACTTACGTGAGGAAATATTACTCAGAATTTCACCAGACTTATTTACAACATACAAAGCTGACTTGAATATTGTGTATTTCGTTTATCAGGTGTTTAAGTTTTTAAAATTGGTTGCCAAATTTTCGTAGTCACGCCTTAATTTTTTGAACTATTTATTTACTTGGGTGGATTTTGCGACATGCTTTTATGCAACTGCATCACAGGTTGCACTTTTCCTGAGTGCACGCCGCACGTACAAACTAGTTACTTACTTGGCGAAAATACTACTTTTTGCCTACACCCCAGGCGTTGTGACATTATGGCGATATAAACAGCGCTAACCAGCGTTTAAGTTAATGTTAACTAAACCAGGAAACCTACATGTCGTGCAAAAAACTTTCCGTTGATTAACCTCTTTATTGAATAAATATGTATATTGAAAGTATATTGACATTTTGAAGATCAGTAGTATTGACAACTCAATTGAGTCAAATTACGACATTAGTGATTCTCGCACTAAGTCACAGATATATTAGGCTAATTTAATGTTACATATTTACTAAAAAAATGACGTTATACGTATACTGATAGTCGAAGTTTGGCCAAATGTGTGTGCAAGAAGCGAGTGATTAAAAAAGGGGGGAGGGAAGCTGCATACAGATTGGCAGGGACAGTTTTAAAATAATATTCTTGTTTAAAGTGGATCTCTTTCCAAATATCTTATAAGCTTTCGTAATATCTAGAGCACGCATACAATTAATCAGTGCCTGAGAATATTATAATCATATTAGTGGTATGTTCTATTATTATTATTATTATTATTATTATTATTATTATTATTTGTTATTGTGTCATAGTGAGCATGTAACAAATTCTGGATAAGAAGAAGGTTGGATCAGAAAGTATCTATTATGAATATATTTCTTCCCAGATATACCGCAAATGGTATATTAGTGACATTAAAAATATTCTCATAACAATTTTAAGTAAAATAAATAACATGCAACAAAAAAGGTTTTACATACTATCTCTAGAGATGATGGTACATCGCAAAAAATATTTGTACCAATATACCCTTGAAAACACTGTAGTTTCTTCCGACATGAATTATTGGGTGATATGCGTTTGGCACAACGTAGCTGCATGCATACCAATAATAGGCATCAATTATTGAAATAGTGGGGTTATTATTGGATGAGTCAAATGGGGCAACAGCTCTACGCACAAGTGAAGCCAGTAATCTTCTGGTGAGCTGAACGTGGGTTGAAACCCAGCAAGCAGTCAAGTTCTCCCGTGATAAACCATCACCTATAATTATCTCTTTACATAAAAATGAATGTCAGTATTAACCACATCATGAATTGGTTAATTACAGATAACGGTTGGTAAAAAAACAAAATAACATGTTTGTTTCTAGCATATATGTTCCTGTATCATTCATCCGAATACGATGAAACGTTGGCGAGATGTGTGTGCGCCCGCGAATGTTTTTGACAAAATATATTTGATCGAAAAAAAAGGGGGGTGGCAAAACGGAGCAAGAGGGCAGAACGGGGTACCCAAAAAAATATCGCATTAAATTGAAAACCGCGTGAATGAGCGGCAGTAATTAGTTTATGAGTCACAGCTAAAACAATGATGAGTGTCATTGCAAAAATTATGATAGAGTCATTACTAAAACAATGTAAGTGTTATTGATAAAACAATGGAAGTGTTATTGCTAAATAATAGGACATTGCTAATATATATATATATATATAAAGTCATCACTGAAAGAATGATAGAATCATCGCAAATTGTGATAGTCATTGCTACAATAATGACAGTAATTGCTGAAAAAAAAGACATGGGAGCAAATATCGGAGGTGAGGGCTTGTGAAAAGCGAAGCAGAATTTATTAAACGACTTACAAATAGTGACACAAAAATATTAACGTAGATTTTCACCCTTAAAAAGAGCTTATATTTTGTTTCTGCAGTAAATTGGAAACCATATAAGAATGATCAACGTTGTTTTACGTGATACTGTTTAATGCTTGCTAGAACTTCAATATGTTAAGGAATAATTCCGAAACAGTCTACCTTTCATGAAAATAAGGGTGGCCATTCTTTTATTACTTACAATTTTTTTTCCGTAATCGCGTATGAGTATTGAATGTTGTGTTTTTATAAGAAGAGGTCCTAATGAACGAAAATGTTCCTCTTGTTGAAGATGTTAAGCGTTCGTAGATTGCCAATGAAATGCGCACACACGAACAATAGCACATAAACAATAGACAGAACTGCAGCCAGGGACGGAGCTAGGCTTTCCTTCGCCCGGGGCCAGAATTGTGAGATGCTCCCCCCCCCCCTTTCTCGCACACTTCGATTCCCATTTTTACATCAGTCCAATTAATAATAAACGTGTCTTACGTTGTTTTGCGCTCGCGTAAATAACCGCATAAAATTTTAGTAGAAATTCATAAAACCTGTACTTACCAGCTACCATTAGCACTGTTTTAAGTGTGCGTTATAATTAAAAATACTGTATTTATAATATTATGTGGTGTTCAAAGTTAATAAAAATACAAAAATACAAAACTAGTAAAAGACTAAATATTGGTAGATATTGAACCTACCAAAATTAAACTCATTTACATTTCATTCCCAAGACAAATTTTTCGGCACTACCAGTGCCCCCTCTAACCCTGCGCCAGGGTCAGTCTGCCCCCTTGCCCCCCCCCCCCTAGATTGGCCTCTGACTGCAGCGTCCGGCCGTGGAATTGCTCACAGAGGGATTGTACGTTCAGTGCATGCGTTGTGTAGTCAGGGAAGAGTTGTCTGTTATGCAGTAACTGAGAAACAAGCCAGTGGCCAGCAAATTAATTCAAATTGAGTAAATCTCAACACCCTTACAAAAATGCCTATTCCCAGGACACACATTCATGTTTGGCATACTGCAGGAAAATTTCGGGATAACAAGACCATAAAATTTGGCACCTACTACGCTTAAACGTTTCAATTAAAGTAGTGTAGCTTTTTTTCATACACTCGTTGCACTACGTTGTCACTTTTCCTTGTACACGCTGAATTCTATTCTCTTTCTTCGAAAATTATGAAAGCTAGATAACAAAAGAACCTTATCTATTCATTAGAACATCTTCAAAAAGACGTTACACAATGTTCAAACAAGCTTATATCAGGATAGTTGTAGCAATTGCAGGGTGGCCACCCTACTATTTAATCGTTTTTAGAGTTGTTTCCTTACAGATGGAATAACTGGGGGATATACAGCAGTAGGTAAAAGTACGTTTTTAAGTAGTTTTCTAAAAGAAAAAGTAAAAAATTAGATCTTTAACCTTAATTCTTAAGGGTGAATACTTCCTCCCTTTGATTTTCATCAGACTATAAATCAAATTATAAAATATGCATAATTTTTAATACGGAATCAACACCCCCTAGTTTGTCACAATGTTTTAGAAACAACAAAGTACACACACAAACACGCTCACACCTACGTAGAATTACTTTAAATTTCCTCATTATTCCGACATACCTAACATGTGTAAGGTTAAACGTGCTACCATTAAGGGGTATTAATCCCTACCACCTTGGATTTATCTGTTTCTTCTCGATAACTTCTGTTCCAGTCGATGTATCGAAATTTTTGTCACGACAAGGCGTAGATACAAACTTAATCGATTTTCTGTAACTGCTGGAACCATAATATATTCATTATTTTGCAACGGGAAACAGCTGGAAAGGAAAAAATTGCTTTATTTACGGGAGCGACTACAGAGGTCGCAACATTAACAGAAACAATGCCATATGGATTCCAAACAGTGAATGAAACAATAAACTATGCCTTGTCAGCGTGAAAAAAGTAAAACAATGTGTCTATTCCCTGATTTATAAGAAAAACCGTAAAACCTATCTGACAGGGATCAATCCCCCTTAAGAAGCTTGACTATGATAATTCTTCAAAAAAATCTGACAGTAAACGATTAGCATTACTAGACAGGTAAAATGTATGACCACTTTTTGTCAAACCTTTTTGTACCAACAATGTTGACAAGTATAGTTGTTGTTGAAAATGGGCTTTAAGAGAGGGAACGAGAGAGGGCAACTAGAGAGTCACTACGGGGAGACACCGGACACAGCAGGCAGCAGGGAAGCCCTGGCACAACCGCTACTTCCGGTCGACAGCTGCTACCGTCAACCACCCGCCCTCAGGCCGTTACCAGAACAACACAGCTCACAGCTATATTGACGCTAACCTTAAGTGCCCTCCCTATATAGGCTGTGTTTGTGTGTGTGTGTGTGAGGTAGAAAATATATGGAGTGGTAAGGTTGCCACTGACCGGCTTATGTAATGCATAGAGGTACGTCAATTTCGCGGATTTATCTGGCAGCAGTCTAGACTTGTCAGTCCAATACACCCCCTGGCCACAATCGATTGTCTATTGGCTTCCAACCGTACAAGCAGGTAGCAAGCGATAGTACTTCGCATTTTTTTCTTATTTACTACTGGCTTGCAGTAGTCAAACGCGTTTCGTAACAGCCGCCAGCAAGTCACAGACATGACAACGAAGTATACATAATTGGCGTTCAACCTGACCTGGAATATATCTGCGAAATTTACGTACCTCTAGTAACGCACAGAGACCGAAAATATTCGCGGGTTCACCGAGCTGTAGGCTAGCCTCCAAGAATATATGTGAAATCGTGCAGACAGCAGTGTTTATTATCTGCTCACTGACACTGTGAAATGGTCCTGTATTCAGTTACAGTTTTATTATTGATTCATCTACTTCCAGGAAGTGTTGAGCAAGTCAACGGCTAATTGTGAACTTGATACAGACCTGTAGTTTCTGGAATTATAGTTTGCGCCTAAAAGAAAACGCGAATATTTCAGGACTCTAGTAATGCATTATAACTAGGGGCAGAAAAATTTTGCGTATTCAATGACCTGCATGTTAGAATGCACTTTCCTATACATAATCAAGCCCAGACCATTTGCCCACTAGCTGTTACTCAGTGGAACAACAGACAATGAACAAATAGATGGGACTTGAATATGCATAGTACAATGCAGGCAGGTCATTGAATCTGTGAAATATTCCGGGCCCTAATTATCGCCTCTTCGCGTTTTTTTAGGCGCAAACTAGAATTCCAGCACCTATAGGTCTATATCAAGTTCACAATTAGCCGTTGACTTGCTCAACACTTCCTGGAAGTAGATGAATCAATAATAAAACTGTAGCTGAATACAAGTCCATTTCATAGTGCCAGCGAACAGATAATAAACAGCTGCTGTCTGCACGATTTCACACATATTCTTGGAGGCTAGCCTACAACTCAGTGAACCTGCGAATTTTTCCAGTTTCTGTGCATTACATAAGCCGGTCAGTGGCAACCTTACCCCTCCATATATTTTCTGCCTCACACACACACACACACACGCACAGAGCTGGCGTGCAGTGCTACACTATTATCCTTTTACCTATGGGACTGAAGAGGGTGTGATACATAATTCAACACTAATAGCATTAATCTATAACTAGGTTTCTTGAAGCCAATTTGCAAAAAATTAAACAATATCATTCCTAGGCAATAGTTTTAGCCAACTTTTTAAACAAAATTGTTTCCAGTGTGACGAATTTCTGAAGCGCAATCTCTGACGCCGGAACCTCGTGTATTTAACTGCGATGCAATAGATCACGCGTAACGAATGAGTAATTATGGATAAATATTTACTAATTAAGTTGGCAAATACTATGATCTAGGATTGTCATTGAGTATTTTATCCATATTGGCTTCGAAAAAAGTGTAGAAATCAACTGATGTTTTCAGCGTTTATTTATCTTCCACGTACTCTTAAGACGAGGAGGAAGACCTGAAATGTGTTTTCGATTAATTGTCGATATATATCGAACCTTTCGGAATACAGAGTTGTATTTTGCTCCAAAATAATGGTAAAGTAAATACCCAATAGCGTTATTAGTAGAAACCCGGAAATTTCGTGAATGCATTTAAGGAGACACTAGGTTTGAAACTCCTCTTGTACAGAGCCCTTCCTTGAGGACTGCGACCCTGTTACAGACCTGCAAGAAATCACTCACTGCCTGCCGCGATACCTTGCCAAGGGGCCGATTAAATATGGCCACCTGCTATTTGCGCCGACGCAGTGCAACGCAAGTGCAGAGCAAGTTAACCGGGTCTTCTATGGCATTGCGTGAGTATATAATTCCAATGCAGCGCAACAAGACGCAACACTGGTGCAAATTTTGCGTTGCACCCGTAAAAAGCGAAATTTAACTGGCCCCAGAAGTATAACTGGCTACGCACTGGATCATTAGCCAATGAACAAGTAGTTGAAGACAGAGTGTACACAGATCTGCGAAGTCTAGCCGGGAGATCGTTAAGGGTGTTCAAGTGCGATAAAGAAATAATTTTATATTTATATGAAATATTGTTAGTTTTGTACACGATACTTGTGTGTGTAGTTTCCTCTCACGAAACAATTTTAGCTGGCGTGGTATTCTCATAACGGTGCGCCAAAGTAAAAATTTTCATTTTCTGCTGCCATTGACTTACGTACGTGAAATAATTCACAGAGGAATAACATACTATAGCTATGTAATAAAACATTTTAAACAAATCCCGTGAACTGTTATTGTATTTTAAAAAAATTGTTGAGTTTGCAACTGTTTTCAGTATTTTCGCGATTTTTTTTTTTTTTTAAATTCAAAATGTTACGTTGTCGGCTTTTAAAGGTTTTATTGCAAGTTCATGGGATGTAAGTCAACAGTGAATTATTTTGTTTTAAGTAGGTCAGTTGGTTTTCACTATTTGCATGGCAGCAGAACAAGTAAATTTTGATTTTGCCGCCCAGTTATGAGAAAGCCATGCAAGCTAAAATAATTTCGTAAGAGTAAACCGTACTTACATGTATCGTCTACAAAACTAACAATATTTTTAAAGATATAAAATTACTATTTTATAGCACTTGAACAGCCTTAAACCCGCGACATCTAGTTATTAGGATTCTTCGAAGTTTGACTCCTAAAGAGTGAATAGGTGGGAAATGCGCATTTTCACTGCTCGTCTATCCAGCTTGAAACGAATTGGCAATCTTTGTGATTTTAACTTCAATATTATACTGTTACATGCACTTCCCACAACCTACTGTCTATCCGTTGTAAGAATTCCGTATTTTGACAGCCGATGCTACCAATATTTTTAACACGTGCCAAACACGTGGCAGAATAACATACCATTTAAAACAACAGGACGTGATCGTATGACCTGATGAAGCAGTTAGTGGCAGCTCTGATCAACAAATCTGTTAACTTCCATCGCCAACATTGAAAATACGTGAAAAATAAGCAAGCACTTTGAAGGAACCGTAATATATTAACACGGTTATGCATCCAGCATTAGTCAGTTAACTATTTTATTCTATTCAAACTGCGTGATTTCTGTAACTATTTTACTAACAACCGCACCATTATCAACAGACCTGTACCGGCCGGCAACCAAAACAAAGGACGCCAGTACGTAAGTTTCTCGTGTGTTCGTGTGTCGTGACCGTGTGCGTTTGTAATTATTTTCTTTTAATGTGTTATTATAAATTCTGTACATATATTTAATATATTGCAATGCAGGAATTAAAATACACGGCCTGTAATCGCCAATGACAACGGGATATTTTAAGACTCGTTTCGGAAAAGGGAACTGGAAAAACGTTCAGCTTTTCAGCATCGTGGCATGTCTACAAAAACAATCGCTAAGTAAGAAGCAGGTAATTCTTCCAGAGAAAAGTGCTACAGACAATAAAAAAATGTTACCTACCTTTTATTTAACGTAATTTGTGTTATATTTGTACGGTTCTTGTTTTAGGCGTATATGTAAACATGCTTTTTCAAGTCGCCGACCCAATACATTATTTTTGTACGAAAATATCCGTGTTTTTATAATATGTATGGCAAGTAAGTAGTGCCATTTAATATGAAGTCCACGTGATATTTTGTGCCCGTCAGCTGCAAAAGTGTAGGCCTACATATTACCAAAAGAAAAGGTCAGAAAACTTAAGCCTATGTATTTCCCGGCCATTAAAGTGTATGTGTTTAATCATGTGTTACCAAAAGATTTAAAGCTGATTTGGGAAATTCGTCCTACCCATGTTTGCTTGTTACTTACGCTTTTTGTTGATATATTATTTTCGTTTATGTTGTGAGAGTGCAAATTTTTGCGATGTAGACTATAAAAAAATATGTCGACAAGTTTTTTTTATATATAAGTTTTGTGAGTCGCACGACTTTCATAATAACATCGATATTTCGAAGGTAGGCCCTACCCACAAAAGACAAGTTTTTTCGATAGTCTGCCACATGAAACTTAAAACTACTACTTTATGATTTTATAGTGCAGAACCAAATTGAAGGCAACAAGAAAAATAATTGAATTAATGCTTTCATGTATATATATTTATTTTTCGTTTAAAGATGTTTGTTTACACTGTCGCATACTCTAGCAACTTCAGTTTGTTGTAACCAAATGAGCTACAGTTATTTAAACTTTTTAGGTGTCAAGTTGAAATAAAAAATAAATAAGTTACCCATACAAGTTTTTTTTGTAATGCCCTACTTTTTTATGGTCTGTCAAATAATGGAATTCTTATACGGTATGGACAATAGAGTAGATAGAGCATCACACAACCTTCATGATACTAAGCTTGGTTTTGCTAAGTACAACTAATGAAAGATGTGAACAGATTTATCAGTGAGTGTGTGTTGTTTTACTTTCTTATGTAAAACGTAGTTTTATTGCAATTTTGGTGCTTGAGTAGTTAAACATTTTAAATGAAAGACGCCACAGAACAATTTAATACTTGATTATTTCCCTTGGCTAAGATAATTAATGCCTATACTAATATACAATTTGAAGTGATATTAAGTGGTGAAACATAACCCAAAACAACATGTTACTCACTAACATGCTTAGGTAGTCTACAATCACCAGAAGCGAGCATGTTCATGGTTCTGACAATTTTTTTATAAATTACTAAAAGGTGTTTAACTAACTCAGAGCGGTTATCTCAGGGTTGGTTAGTAAACATTTGCGACAATAAAACTGACACCACAGCACTGATTTGAAAATGTACAATAATACAATAATAATATATCCAAATGAGTTAGTCACACATTATTAAAGGCTCTCTGGTGATAGTGACTTCTAACGTAATTCTGTAGCCTTTAGTTTATGGCGTACGTTCCTTGGAATTTTCTTGAACAATACCAGGACCCTTCGTTAAGGGCATATCCCACGTCGGAAGTTCTAGCTGGGGTTCTCAGTTATTGAAAATGAACTCAATCCAGGTCTCTTCTAAAATCATTTTTAGTATCCTTGTCCTTGCTTGAAGCTATTCAAAAGATACGTCCATTTCTCACCGCCTGCCAGACTAAACACACATTTTAGACTGCTTATAGCAACGAGGAATTTCACCCACAGTTCACACTGTACTTGTTGACATCAGCGCTTTTTATAATTTATTGCTAATTTTTACTCATATTACGTTAAACGAATTAAATATATAATTTATTTTTTTTAACATTTAAAATTTCAAGTAACTATCAAATACCTCTAGTGAAATTTCGTAACACTAGTTAAGTTGAGCATCATTACAATATTAGCATAAACAAAGTTATCATATGTCAAAGGTACAAATTATCAGAATAATTTTACATTTCACAATACGCATACGAATGTTTAAGTTAGGACTAAAGATGTTTTGGAATTCTTTAACTAAGGGAGTGAAAACACATTAAATGTGTCTTCGTTTTCTTCCACAAAGGGAGTGAAAACACATTAAATGTGTCTTCGTTTTCTTCCACAAACAACGAACCAGTCATGATATCGAAGTGTATTTTGCTTCAGAATGACATTTTCGAGAAAGTAAATATTTTCGTCAAAAGCAGATTTATTCAAACACGATAGAAAGCATTTCAGGCACCTGGTAAATTACTGCCTTATTGACACCACCCCTAATGTTGCTCTGGAAATGTAAGTTACCTGAATATTTACAAACTTACATATATTAAAAGTTGCATATTTTAACAATCTCGTGAATGATGCCTGGGTTGTCATTAAAAATTGTGGCATCACTACTTTTAGAAATTATGGTAAGCTTGTTTAAAGAAATTAAACATGTTTTTAAACCCAAAAATTAAGAGTAAGAATACTATACATTAAGATAAATTGTCTTACATGTGTGATTCACGTTTTTTGTAGGTATAATGTAATTATTTTCAGTTTCATACGTTTAAATTTGTTAGTTGACATGGAATGATTATTCAGCAAGCAAACTGTGATAATAGATCTAATTAAATGGTTTCACAGGCCTTTACTGTAGGCTACAAAACATATGGAATCAACGAGGAAAAACTTAGGCAAGACGTGAGAAGAGATTATATTTCCATACTTTGAGGTAGAGCTAACTTAGACCCTCAGCTGTGACATAGGTTTATAAAATCCATAGTATTTATTAGATCAAAAAATCTCTCTCTCTCTTTCCTCAAATCGAAGAGTGGAAATGTAAATGTAAAAATATTGATATGTAACAATTATTGTGTAAATGGTATCCAAGTAAATGCAACGAAAGATCGCTATTGCCTATGAGGTGTGTGGTAATTGGTCGATCGATGAGTTTTGGGTGTGATGTAGAAGCAAGGAGTTTGAAACATTTACAGGTATACTTGCGGAAAGAGCACCACGCCTGTTATGGGCCTATATACACCAGCTATATCCCAACCTGTGTATTAAGACAATGATGAGCAGATTTGTGCATTTGAACCCCTGACTATAAGATTGCTGTTTGAGTATTTCATGGCATAAGAAAACCTGTGTTCTAAACCAGAAATAAAAACAAATTTTATCTTTTATTTCATGGTCTATTTTACATTCTAACATAATAAAATGAATTAATTTTTTACACAACAAAAGTTTTCGCTCGCAAATACCATTATATTGTAACATGAACATTGAAAACCGATGTAGATAAACTAAAATTAAAATTCACAATCGCTGGTCATTACCTAGGCAATGTATAAAATAATATTGAAGTAAAGCAGTATGGAAAGGATCGTAATGGTTATTTGTAAAGTATACCGGACTGTTATAGCTAGATTTAATACCGGAGGCCATTACTACTCATTTCAGAAATTCCCTTTGTGTAACTCAGGAACTAGACTCATGCCATAACAATTCAATTGTGTACTCTTTGATTAAAGTTAAAATAATGGGATAAATTCTAAATTATAATTTCTGATATACCCGTATACATCTCAGCCACTCAGTACACGTCACTGGCACAGTTCTTCAACACACACTTCGTCGCAGTAGATTTATGGTTTACTATTTTTTGAAGGTCTGACCGAAATCTCCTCTCTAGTGGGCCAAGGGTCTAGGGTTCGATTCCCGGCCTCCGAGAACAAATTTAATGCTACACGGGTTCAGGACTGGGTGTTGTGCTTGTACGTCCAATGTGGAAGGCAATCGCAAACCACTGCAGTCTTGCACCACGACTAACAGCCCCAGATGTCCCTCTGAAGCCATCTACTTCCAAATGAATGGATATATAGCGTAGCAAATAAATAATATTGTGGGGTAGGTACGACTTGGTTATTGTTCTGGAGTTAAAAAATATTTTACAAGACGGTAATGCTGGTATGATCTGGCAACAGTGGGTGTTGCGAAGTGTCCCGGAGAAAGTGTAGGTGGCAAGCTGGAGGAGAAGATGGAGCCCCATGTTGGGCGCCACCTGACCACCGGGGAGACCCGACACATGATACCAGCCAACCGCTGCTCCATGCGGGCACTGCTCGAGTTACAACCCTCCAACACATACACAGTGGTGCGTCACGCACCATCGCTGGCTATCTCGAGCACAGTGTGGGGCTTCCCATTGTCCTCTCCCCTTCATCCCAATATCCCCTCCCACCCTCACTCTTCTCTCTAGAGTGCTGGATTATCCTGCTTCATCCTGTCATGCTTCCTCAATGTTTCACCGCCAGGGGCTCATCTTCAGTACATATATATATAGTGGTTCAGTCAGAACTCTTCATTTACAGGCTAACAAAGAAGTGTGATGTACTGTAACACAGTATTCATACTGACACAGAATTTGATGTACCTAAATATGTGTCATAGTCATTCTCATAAGTGGCAGTGGAGGAGACAATAGTCTGTTCCGTATAAACAATTGCCTTCATTAGTCATCAGTTTTTTTTTTTTTTTTTTGCAGTGACCTGACAGTCAACCACGAATTTTATTCGGAGATCTCAAGGCACCTGCTGTTTTTGGTGAATGTTACAAAAATCTTTCCCTGTCATAACACAAGTATACAGTCACGAATAAGAATACGTTTCACTAATAATAACAAGAAACCAAAGTATTTATTTTATGAGAGCCAACTGATGACTGGCCATATATGACTTTCACTGCCCACGACCCTATGCTCGGAAGTCTGAGAACATTTTAAGATAATTCGTTATTTTAAATTTAATTTGCTTGGACGCACTTAAACCTGTCTCAACGTAACTGGGAAAAGTATTTATGTAACAGCTAAACGGCTACATTCTCTCGTGGCAAAACCAGGGCAACATTATTCAAAAACTAAATCATATATTACAAATGTCATGAAAAAAAATTTCGCACTGTATTCAATAATTAAATCATAACTGATACTGTGATATAAACTAATTAAAAGTAGCGATACGACATATTATATTGAACACCCAACCCATATTACAATCCTTACGAAACGTAAAAAAAGTAAAAATAAAAATTATATATAAAAATTTAAGAAAACACTATTTAGATGTTTACAAGCACGCAGATGTTAGTAATGGTAGGAAATGAGGAAAGCTGACTGAAGTTCCGTACTTGCTGTACCAACCATTGTGTCGATATATGAAACTCTTGGTTTTGGGACACAAACGTGTTAAGGCGTTTTTACGGAGTTTTGCAGTGATTTCGAAAATACTTTTTTTATTGCTACCTAATACTCATATCAAAATTTCGCTGCACAGTTTTCACACCTATATGTTGTAATTTGCAGCTGAATTTTTTTGTAGAATTATACTGAACGGTTTTTTAGATTTCATTACCCAAAGTACCACGTTTTTTCGTCGTGAAAATAAGCAAAAACGAAGGAAATTATTTTTTTGCTGGCGAATGGTGCGTTATTTTAAAAAACGCGTCCACAGTATTGTGCATCGTGTGATTGCACATTGACTCAAATTTTTTCAAAACTTTCGGTTAAAAAATATTTGAGTTATTGGCACCAGTCTGAAAAAAACTCGGGAACAAGCCCTTAAGACACATTTCACACGTTATAAATACATGGAAAACTCGTGCAGTATGTCTACCTCGCATTAAGTCTCGTGCGAGGATTTCTCGTGCAAAGTGGATATTATGCAAGATCAGGAGATTAACGTGTCCTATTTTTTTGTGCAAGGTCCAGCAAGTTGCACGGAATAAAGGATTCTATTGATCGTTCTATGCCGGTTGACCAACTGTAGACTATATTAATAATGTAGATTGGAAAGAGTAAATAATAACTTCAGTCTGAAAAGAAGAACCAGGCGTGTCATACAGCAGTTGTTAAGGTGACAGCCTGTCCAGGGAGCCGATTAAATATCGTTACCTGCTATTTGCACCGACGCAGCGCAACGCAAATACAGAGCAAGTTAACCGGGTCTTCAATGGCATTACGTGATTATATAAATTTTGCGTTGCACTCATAAAAGGCGATATTTAATCGGCCCCCAGGCCGCTGAGCAGTGTGCACAACTTCGGCCGTTACAAGATTATTCGAAAACTGCTCAACGTTCGTAAGTGACGTCTGCTTCAGAACAGCACTGAAAAACGTTATGTTCTCCGTGTCTCTCTAAATGTTACTTTTTACGTCTCCGAAAATGGCGAACATTTGTTTATTTATTTTTTGTGGTCTTTTAGGTATGAAAATCATGGTGTGCAGAGTATTTTAAAATACTTAGGCATGTAGAATACATCTTTATCTTTAATTTTGCTTAGTAAAACTATAGGGCCACCACTGCTATACGTCTCAGAGGTGAGTTAATTCTGGCGAGTTGTGTGTGAGAAGACTGCATGCCATTCAGTGACTTGTACCTAAATACTAGGGTTAGGAGTGATGCTCGTTCTGTGTCGTCCTTATAGCTTCCGCACTTCTAGGCCTCGAACATGCAAAATACGTAACCCAGAAGTAAACCTTAACACATTCAAAACACGTAGTTAATACTAGGAAGCAGAAATTACACAGCTGTTCATAACATACTGTAACAAACAATTTGTTTAAGATGTCAAGTTGCCTATACAGCTTGCCATGGTCACTGCTGCAGCGTGTTAGTAGTAACTACTTTTAAGAAGTTCTACTAAACGTGTGGTCGATATCTTTATTTACGAAAAGAAAACACATTTCAAACTATGATTCTCAATTTTTGTTATCTAGATTTCATGCATGTTAACATGGGTTCTGGGCAATTCAAAATGGTTAAAAACGACTTTTCAAGATCGCTGTTACGTAAGAAATACCAACCGAAATCGTAAAACAAAAATATAGAAGATCGCTTTGGACTTTACTACGCACTTTCAGTAAATAAAAAAGTAGGGTAACCGCAGGAAAAAAACGACCAAAATATTGCACCAATCTAGCTCTTATTGTCTGCTTGTTTCCGTACCTTAGACCTGGCATCTGGCAACTGCTTAATGGCTGTTTCAAATCTTTATATGCATATTCCTTCTAAAATAATACAGACACCTATTGATTATCAACATAGACCATCAAATAGTCTTCTGCAAGTGGACATTATGGGGAGATCTTCACCCATACACCGCATGGGAGACTTACCACATTTGAACTTGTAACTAGAGCAACATTTTAGTATTGTTGGCATACAAGTCTAGTAACAGCAGTATATTTACGACTGTTTACTGACAATGCTTAAGGCTGTTACAACTGATGTACGGTAAAAATTTACCTTCCCTACTTACTTAACACCCCTATATGTCGATATGGTAAATTAATAAATACGTAATTTACCGTGAGCTTAATGCAAGATGCATGTACGAAATGTTTTGAATTATAGTTTCTTCATATTTTGCCACGATGTTATTAACTCGTTTTCTTCTCTGTGTGTTTGTTTGTCTGTTTAGTACAAATTTTGCTTTTTTAAAAATGTATTGCTTAATTTTACACACAAAAGAGTGAAAAACATAAAATTATTATTTAAATAACAAATAACTGGACTACAGATTTATAACTTAATACAAATTCACAGTCCCATAGAGATTTTCCGGACTATTTGTGTTTGTAATTTTTTTATATCTACGAAAATTCTTGTAAGATTTAAAAGGTAAAACGTGAGACACACATGCAATAGGTGATAGTTAGGAGTGTAGAGAGTAACTGTCGTTGTCGTTCAGAAAACTCACACAACAGTTATGCTGCCTGAGACAAGTAAGGGCTCTGCTCTGAGGCATTTCCGCCGAGGTCAGGATATCCAGAAACAAACACACACAAAGCAAAGCACGTGAATCATGGGTTAAATTTGAGATGAAAACGTTATTGGCAAGATGATGTACGATGACATTTTACATACACAATGTGGCAACACAGCACTGTAGTTAGTCCACTCTTGCGCTACACAGATATCTTACTAATACTGTTCTGGCCTGTGTATTATGGGTGCAGGTCAAAATACCGATCAGTCCAAACGTGATTCTGCGCTCTTGACGTAACATACGTAAAATAATACCTGGATGTGGAGCACAAGAGTGGATTTCTCTGTGCAGTGTTGCCTATTTTTTGTGTACGTAAAATGTCGCACAATATTTTGACACTAACATTTTCGTCTCCAAGTCGGCCCAGGATTCGCGTGGTCAGCTTATTATGCGGTTGTTTATGCACATATCGTATACAGACAAAGCTAGTGGCTGTTGCGTATACGAGTGTCTGACAGAGGAAACATTCCATTCACGAGTGATGCACATTCAGATACGAATTTCAAATTTTAGGTGTTGCAACGAACGAATTTTACGTCTCACACAGTACTTGTATCATAAGATATAGACCTCGTAACCTGATAAGAACGCGAATTCTTCTCCACGTCATTGGTTGTAGACTAATAAGTAGTTCGTTAAAACCAATCTTTTATTTTTCATATGTAACTAATGTTTGTTTTTATTACATATCACACGGGCCACAACTTATATTTTTGTACAACGCACTTCAAATCGATGTTCAAAAAGGAAACAACTCTAAAATCCCTGTTTTAAGTAAAAATGTGTTAGAAAAGTTTGTTCTTCGCTTATTATTGTGGTAGTTAACACATTAAAAATGTTTTCAGCGAAATTGCAAATGTAGGTAATTAAGATGGCTAAAATGTTCCTATAGGTGGTTCAGGATAAAGTGAGCATTCAGAAAACCCTGCTAAATTTCTATTTCCTTTCAGCCTATTGGTATCTCTGCGTGTAACGGCTAACGACGGGAAATGTCTAACCTCTCTGAACACGTCACTTAATGTTTGCGCGTGGAAGTTAAATTGTGCAGTCGGCAGGAAACAATATAGTATGATAAATAAAAGTGTATTTATCATATAAAACACAAATATGTACCATTCTACCGAGTTTATTTCAGTATTGTTGCATTTAATTATGAAAATACACGGAACTATATTCGGCAATTCGCTGCCAACCATACAATAAGTAAGGTAACAGTTTCTAATGTTAAATTATGTGCAGTAACAACTAGTTTTTTTTTAGAGGTTAAATCTTTAGTGTTCACTTTATCCCGAACAAGCTATAGTCTACCTTTGATTAAAGTTATGATAATTAAAAATAATCTTAACTTTTTCCTCTTTACTGGAAAACAGACTAAAAAGCCATGTTGATAATACTAGTGGATTTCAGCGCGGATTCTCGTTCCACCTGCGGATACAGTATACTTCTGACTTAATGTCAGTAGATGGAAAAAGGGGCTACTGGGACAGGGGGGTGGGGGTTGCGGAGCTCGGAGCCGCGGCGGCCATCTTGGATGACGTTACCCGGCCGCCATCTTGGATGACGTCACCCAGCCGCCATCTTGGATGACGTCACCCGGCCGCCATCTTGGATGGCGTCACCCGGCCGCCATCTTGGGTGACGTCACCCGGCCGCCATCTTGGGTGACGTCACCCGGCCGCCATCTTGGATTACATTACTTCCGGTCACCATATTGGATTGCATCACCTGCCTTTGATGACGTCACTTAATTTCCTACTCTGTCATTCCATGGCTCCCCATTCCAATCCCCCTGCTCAACTTTCCCATTCTCTGTCATTCCAGCTCCACAGATAAAACCCCCACTCTGTCTATGAGGAATCGACAATGGCCTATAACTTTCTCATGCTCTGTCATTCCAGCTCCACCCCCACTCTATCTCCTTATGTGGAATCGACCAAGTTCTGTAACATTCTCAAGCTCTGTCATTCCAGCTCCACCCCACTCTGTCTATGTGGAATCGACCAAGTTCTGTAACATTCTCATGCTCTGTCATTCCAGCTCCACCCCCACTCTAT
>PNEQ01016609.1:0-13437 GCA_003012365.1 Medauroidea extradentata
CTCTTTTCACTGAGCTAAGACAATTTATAGTTCACTGTTATTGAGTACGCTAGCTGTTAAATGCCTTCATCACATATTTTATCCAGAGTTATTGTTTGTATTACATAATTTCACGCGGGCAAAGCCGCGGCCGGGTAGCTATTTTGTAGAGAAATAAAGATGAATTAAAAACAAAGATGTTCTGCAATTAAAGTACCCTAAGCGTAGTGGACTGGATAAAGCTGTTTGTATTTGTTGTTATAAAGATATACAGAGAATATAGTAACACCATCAATTAATACGTTATTAAAATTTAGTTACTCTTTTCTATAGTACACGCGAGCGAAGCCGCAAAGGGACAGCTAGTCCTGTATATATAGAACTGCTAAGTCTAGTCTGTTAACAAATAATAACACGAATTTCGCAGGTACGTACTCATGAAATTAAGACAAACTACTAACTGATGGTACGCATAAAAAAATCTAATATTATGTTATTACTAACACTACGACGGGAAATTTAAAGATAAGCAACCAACCAATTTTCCAATTGAAAAAGTTTTCCTTAGGGACCCCAGATTTTCGCGAATATATTTCTGCACCAGTTTGTGTCAATGTCTTAGTTCCAGCTCTGCAGTTCTGCTTGTTTGTTATTATTCATTGGCAGAATGTCTTTATGTAAATACGTTTCTCATTTGACTCTACCAGTCAGAATAAGGTAACTGCGAATAGCACATGCATGTGGTTTGCAGTAAAACATTAAGACATGTCAGAGTTAAATCCAGCCAATCACTGACCACGAAGCAGAGCTGCAGATGTGCACACGAGGCACTGAATCAAACGAGAAATATTTTCACCAAAAACAGGGGTCGCTGGTTATTCGGGAGAGAAACATATAAGTAATTCTTACCAAAGTAGTAGAACAGTATTCAAGAGAATCCTGGTGAAATAGATCTTCGAATTCTAATTCTCAAGTGTCGAACATATTCGGCATGTTTTCTGTAGCACGTTTTGCCTTCTAGTCTTCTTATATACCACAATTACGCAGTGTAAGGAACCAAAGAAATAATACAATACTAGGGAACATATCGAACAATTTAATGATCCCCAGTAACAGTTACATCTGTGAGAAATGTATGGCTGACAAAATGCAAGCTAATAAACATAGACGTATATTGTAAATGTTATGGCAGAAGATAAGTTTACTGGCAAAAACAACACCGAATTACAGAGTGCAGTAAAGCATAAACGTTTGCACTAAACGGGATCATACATGTGCTATAATATATTATTCGTTGCACTTAATCCAGCGGAAGTTTAAGTGTAATCAACATCCAAACAGTTATTATTTGGAAAAATACTATTTAGATACGTGTTAAACAATAGACTATTTCAAAATACCCCCTGTAGGTGTAAACGTTATTTTCTGCTGTGTGGTAAGGTAATGCTTTCGCAAACAATGGGTTTCGAAGTAAGGTAGCATGTTATGCACTCGTTAAACAAGCCACAATGTTATCTTTATCGTAAAACTTAACGAACAGACAATGTATCAGAATAAAGAACTGATATGGTTAACGGTTTGCGATTACATTCACTGAACCACAGCGAGCACAACAGTAGCCACCATGGCAGCTACCAAAAAGTAAAAAATTATGCACTTTCACGACAAACGTCTCGTAAACTAATGGCAAACTACAACAAGAATGTCACAGGTCACATTTGAACCTTGGGTTATTTTTTTTCCGTTTCAGGCACGGAAATGGGGAAAGCGACAAGTCGACTCAAACATATACGTTAAACACAGCATCGCCTCTAAGCGCAGAGTACTAAATTAGCGTGCAGTTTTTCGTAGAACGTATTTTTCGATGCGACTGTGAAAGGTAACCCTATTATTTTATTTACGGAAAGTATCTGTTACAAGTCCAACGCTAGGTCTCTTTATCATTTTGTTTTACGATTACAGCTGGTATATTTTCAGATAAAGCAATGTCAAAAAGCCATTTTTACTACTTCTGAGGATGTGGAAAGAATGGTTTTAATGAACGAACGGTATTCTTAAAACAACAGAGACATAGTTTGAAGTAGATAAACGATTTGTAACAAAAATATATACACTTTTCGTACCATGCTACAGCTCAGCTTATGCACCAGGTCTAACTAACTCTTAGTGCATTGCCTTACTGACAGCAAAGATAAAGATTTGCATATTATATTCGGTGATGCTCGGTCATTTTTAATGAAAGGTCTATGGATTTCGGAAAGAAACCATTTTCTGCACTGATAAGAGGAGAATATTGCTACAAGAATAAAAACCCAGGGAAAATTAATAATATTGCAGCGAGTCAGCGGCGCTTTGGAGGGCGTTGGGCGGGGCGGGATGGCAGGCAACGCCGCCTTCCCCTCCCCTGCTCTCTGCCTACAGCCCCAGCGTCGAGACAGCGGACTGCGCCCCATCTCTTTACCCTCCCCCTGCTTCGCTGTCTCCAGTCATGCGACGAGTCAGTGGACTGTGCTCCACCTCGTTTCCCCCATCTTCCCACCCCTGGCGACGCGGGCCACACATAGCTGACGTCACAAGCCACAAGCGTTCTGAATGGGTGGGCACATGTCAGTCATCGCGGACAAGAATTCAGCTCGGGCATAACTGAATGTTCCCGCAACATCTAGAATGTTCAGCTTACATCAACCAGCATGATCGGCGAGCTCTGGGAATATTCTGGGCGTCGTCGCGGGCGATTATAAATACCGGCCCACTGCAAGCAGAGATAGGGTATTTGTGGTGTTCAGCTTGTAAGTGTTCGCAACGGACTTGGCAGCGAGGGACGAGACGAGACCAGCAGATCGACGAGAAGCTACGGAAGTGTGGATGACGGTGACTCTTCGAGTGACATAAATGTGAAAGTGGACGACCAGGCTGAACTGTAGCTGTGCATTGTGAGACATTTCTAGATAGAAACTTATGTGGTCGGAGGACTGATTTGAAAGAGAGAGACGTTATCTATTATACACTAGAGTAGTAAATTAGACTTTAAGGGAAATCAGCCTACCTGTACATATCTGCAAGTGTTTAATTTGAAAAGGGTGACTCCCGAGTGTTGTATACTTAACTTAGTGTGTTGTAATTAAATTAAGAACTTGCATTTAATTATCTAAGCCCTCCATTCCAAACGAACCTGGCTGGGGCGAGGGCAGCAAATTTGTTACAATATCATGTTTTCGAGTGGTTTCACTTAAGAAACTACTGATTGACTAAATTAACAATATAAGTGATTCTGGGCAGTAAAGCTTTTATTTCCATTCTTTTTCTCGCTTGTTATAATACCACATAAAACACATGTTCACGAGCCGGCGTTCTGAAAGTGTACGTTAGCTACTAAAATCGTCAAGCCTTCGTGACTGCAGTCAATATTGTTGTCAGGACACGTAACTTGAAGCAGGTACCCACAGTGGCCACTCTAACAGTAACCATGTGCAGTTTAACAATTTTCTGTGTTCCACGCGACAATGCCCTTAAACTAGTATACATTTTCCTAACATTTACATGAACGTATGGGAAGAATGTTAGTAATCAGAATGTACGATATGAAAGAAAATAAAATTTACCTGCCTATCACATTTTGCAAAATATTTTGTACTTTTTTACAAAAATATTTTTTTGGAACTGGTTGCCAAATATGTTTCGTGTAACTTCAAACAGTTGTAATACGTACATGAAATTAGTTTGAAATTAGTTCCAAATAAACAAAAATACTTAATAACGTAAAAAAAACTTGTTTGTGAGTAAGTGAAAATATTGGTAAATATGCAGACATTATATTTCCAAACATCCTTTTAATTTCTTAATAATTGTTGTAGTCTTACTTTTAAAATTAATTGGAAATTTGTTTCCAAAAAATTTTTTTCAATAAAATTTTTTACTGTGCCGGTAAATTTCTGCCAGGTAGAGCTGTAGTCGACGAGAACTGTACAGGGTAGTGTGCTAGTTGCAGCTACTGCCAATGACACACTGGTTTGCATGTACCGCTTATCACTGAGTGGTCGTTAAGGAATCAGTAGCCAATGAAACGAAATAAAGCTGTGACGATTGATTAATGGTAGCAGATCAGAGACCTATAATTCGTTAAAAGAATTATAACGTAAGCTTGCAAACTGTCTACCAACAGTCGCCGAAACACTGACAAAATATTTTTTAAGGACAGAAAGAGATTTTCTATCATTCTTTGCAGTTCCTGACTGAGTTTTGTGATCCCCCCCCCCCCCCCCACAAACTCCAAATTTTTTAAAACCTTTTTTTTTTTCTTTATCTTCGGTTGGCTATTTCAAACGCTGCAATATATTATAATAAACAATTTTCCCGTCGAACGCATACGCACAAGCTGCTAAGCTCAAATTCGTTTCGGGTGCCTTTAATTATGTGGACGGACAATCACAATACCACAGTCTAAATGTACAGTGTAGATTAAATTCATCCCCACGCTTACTGCGAAACATACAACCAACTGCGTGAAAATTATAGGAAGACTTGGTTACCCGGCTTCAAAACCTTAATTTTATTCAGCTGTCTACGTCGCCCAAAAACCGAGATAATCAGTCTTTAGATGACTCCATACAAAACTATCATTACGAGCAAAAAATGTCGGGGAGTCTTAAAAAATTACAAATTTCAAATGTGAGAACCAACATCTGCGTTCTTTTCATTGCAGTCGTTTTGGTTCCCATAGAACGTATTTCAAGGGACTCCGGACCACAGATGAGATTTCCCGCGCAAACCCACCATAGATAAAAGTCCGTGGCAACACAGGAAAAGGAGGTGGTGGGGAACTGGTTATCTTCTGCCCCTATTCTCTTCCAACAGAACAAATATCCACCGCGTCTTTCTCTCAGCGCGCATGGCCACTCGACAAATCCTATGGAATTGCCTTCAAGCCGCTTTTCCTATACTCTTGTCTCATGTTGTAATTCAGAGAATTGTCTAACCTGGGTTTACGACTGACATTTGTCGTATACTTAAAATGACTTTATGGCTTCAGTGACTGTTGCCATCGCTATTACTGCAGACACGTGATGCTTCGAGAATTGTTCCTAACGCTTTCAAGTAACGAAATTCCAGGGCCGACGCCTGGTTCGCAATTCTAACTGGTAATTTATGCACTAGTAAGGAGCCTAATTCAGCATATATTTCGAATTTAGCTAGGTTAATTAATACTTTAAATAATGAATTGTGAAATACGTTACCAATTTAGTAAACTTAGATCACGGGCCATTTAGTTATAAGCCTGTGTCGATTGTAACACGATAGAGGTTAAGTTACGGACGGACACATCTTTTAGTAATAAACATACGCCATGCACCGTCCTAATTACGCTTCAACATTGAGCGGGTAGTTCACTAAAATATGCCATTACAAATTCTATTGAGACTACTACTTGACAGCTCTATGCTAGTAACAAACTAATGTTATCCATCTTGTTAACATACATATCTTCGGCGTACTACTGTTTTCGTTTGTCATTTTCGGTTATTGGTAGAGGCACGAATATTTCGCGTATTTATTCAAGGTCAGGTTGAACGTCAACAACGTATACTTCTTTGTCATCATTGTGAACGGACAACAGTTGTTTTGATACACATTTGACGACTGCAAACGAGTAATAAATAAGGAAATAACTCGTGGTGAAATCACGTGGTACCATCATGAACGGTTAGAAGCCAATGAACAATCGACAATGCCCAGTCCGTGTATAGGACTGAGAAGTCTAGGCTGCTACCAGATGAACACGCGAAATAATCGTGCCTCTAGTTATTGGCAATGAAAAATTTATTCGTCGAGAAGACAAGTTTTTTCTTCATTGTTATAATGGCAGCGTAAATCGTAAATTAATAATATGCATTGTCTTGTGCTGTTATCTGTTGTCTTGAGGTGGAAACACAATCACTGTTTTCACAGAATTGCACAAGTTTTCCGGTCTTGGTTTACAGTGTATTTGCTACTAGTGTACTGTACACCAAAGAAAAAACTTACCGACACAGCATACTATTTCACAGCGAAGGAAGAAGTGTGCAAACGTCCACATATATCACAACCACCAGTATTAAAGATGTCGCAGTGAAGTCTTCAGATTTCTAGGATAAGACTCGTCTGCAAATGACTAAGAACTTGTCCTTACACACAGAGTCTCTAGAAGTTGTGTACATAAGCGTGGGCGATGTTTGTGAGACTTGGTAAGTCACACCATTGAAAATACATCAATGAATGGTCCAGCATTTTATCTACCCGCAGCATCACATTCCCGCCAGTCGTGACGTGCAAACATAGTTGCCAACATAGGTACTTTATTACTAGGTACAGTTACATTCCCAATAGATTGCCGACAAACGTACCCTGCCTGGCCACTGATTTATTTTTAAAGACTTTTGTGGATAATACTAGCCAGGAGGGGGGTTGGGGGTTCTAAACCCAATTAGCCACAAAAACAATTAAAAATTTAAAAATATTAAAATTAAAAAATTTTGACCAGTATGATATTCAATGTTTCGTTACGAAAAACTGCTAAAATAGCACTATTTTCCACCTTGAAATCTCAATTTTACCGGGTGCGGACCTCCGGACTTCCCACTTTAGAAGGGTAGTCGGTGTTCATTATATTATTCTCAGGTTAAAACCCCCTCTTACACAAATCTTGGCTACGCCACTGATACTAGCGGCATTGTGTCCATGTCTAAACCGTTTGCGGCCAGCCATTTCAGACTTAAACACAACATCGTATGAGATTTTGTTCAAAAAACGATATCAAAATTAAATAGCAAATATTATTAAAATTATTTTGTAATTTTAATGTTTTAAAGTAAACTCTCAGGATTGTTAGCAGCATATATATATATATATATATATATATATATATATATATATATATATATATATATATATATAATTTTTTTTGCGTTGCTGGCAAGGCTGCCGTGCAACTGGTTAGTAAAACCAGTCTAATTGGCTGGGGAAACGGCATGTGAGGCCAACGAACCAGCAGACGTACAAGGTGCTTGTATGCGAGTAGCGGCTAAACTTAGGTCGTGTCCCAATTTAGAGAGTACTCTCTGGAGAGAGCAAGCACTCTTTCGCTTTACCACGGGAGAGATAGCCCCCTACCTTCAACTGGAACGATGCACTCTCGAGTTTGTAAACAAACAATACGAAGGTAACAAGTGCGAAAATGTTATTAATACAAGTTATAAACACAGCAGGTATATATTTGTAAGTAATTCAAATAATAATTTTTAACTTACCAGCGTAGTATTTCAAGCATCGATGCCGAAATTATTTATTTTGTGTATTTAAACGTATATTAGAGCAGAAAATGTTTACACAACTTCTCGCCATAGTTAACAGTTCCTTGGAAATAATTATTTATGTGTAGGGACTGGAAAATTTCGGGAATTCAATGACTATGCATACTCAAGACCCGACTACTGCTGCTACTCAGTGGAACAACAGACAATGAACGAATAGACGAGGCTTGTGTATGCATAGTATAATGGATTATAGCCTACAGGTCATTGAATTCGCGAAATTTTCCAGTAACTATTTATGCATAGGCTAAATATTGAAATATTTGCAATATGTGGCATACATGTTTTAATAACCATACACCATAGCTAGAGGTACGTAAATTTCGCAGATACATTCCAGGTCAGGTTGAACGCCAATTATGTATACTTCATTGTCATATCTGTGACTTGCTGGCGGCTGTTATGAAACGCGTTTGACTACAACTGCAAGCAAATAAGGAAATAATGCGAAGTGCTATCGTTTGCTATCTGCTTGTTCAGTTATAAGCCAATAGATAATCGATTGTGGCCAGTAGGTGTATAGGACAGACAAGTCTAGGCTGCTGCCTGATGAATCCGCGAAACTGATGTAGCTGTAATGAAGACGGCGTACGCCAGAGAGAACGAGAGTGTGTAGCGAGTGAACAATTTCGCTCTCGCTGTACTCTCGCCAAAACATTGAGGCGACCAGAGAGCGCTCTCTCTCTGACATCAATATGACGGAGTCGCGAGAGAGAGAGAGAGAGAGAGAGAGTGCGAGAGAGAGAGAGAGCGAAAGAGCATAGTCTGGGTGAATAGAGACACAGCCTTAGTATTACACCTGAACATTTTGTGTAAACCACGGCAGAAAATCAATAAAATCACTGATATACATCAAAATATTCGGAACAGACCAGGGGGCGCGGCCGGAGCTACAAAGGGGCACAACGGCCAGGGCCCCCAAATCACACTAAGGCGATTCGGGTTTGAATCCAGGTGGGGTCGACCCGGATTTTCGCACATGGGAATCATGCCGGACGGCGGCGGGTTTTCTCGAAGATATCCCCCCCCCCAAACCCCACCTGTTTTTATTCCGGCGTTGCTCCATATAGGCTACTTCATAATCTCATCACCCCACTTCTAAATCACACCTAGGCGGTAACAATTAAGTTTAGTTTTAACTTTTAACGCTATTACGCCGTATGTTGAACTGTATTACGCCGTATGTTGAACTGTATTACGCCGTATGTTGAACTGTATTACGCCGTATGTTGAACTGTATTACGCCGTATGTTGAACTGAGATCCTTACAGACGTAATTCAAATCCGGAAATACCGAAATCATCTATTCATTTGGTGATCGTTACGTCCCAACGTGAATATATAAAAACAACAATTTTAACTTCCTAGAAAAAAAAGCCGATCGCTGACATCCATATCATTCATGTAACTAAAATACACGAAAATTAAATTAATGAACTATTAAATAAATGATTCGGTTCTGGCACCCACCAAGTACATTAGTATGTTAATAATACAGTCGTTCGACCCAAATTGCGTTCGTTGAAGCCGAAAATCGTGTCGGAAACAACTTCTTGCGTTTTTTTTTGGTTTTAGGAATTTAGGATGGGTATATTCGAACGTTACATAACCGCGCTACGTACGGCAAAGTTGAAACTAGAGCCTTGATTTTAGTTCGATATTTTTTAATGTATCCCCACTAAATAAAACGTCGCTCTCTACTCTATATTAATTATTTAGCTGTAAATCCTCCCTCCAGTAAGTATTAAATTTAAAATTAATTACTTAATTTTAGGGTTATTAAGGGCGCTGCCTACCTTGAAGCCACGGCGGGAGCAAGCATGGGGTTTTACAGGTTAATGATTTTCCACCTGGCTCAGTAACGGTTGAAGTTTCACATGTGCCACCAACGACTTTTTTGTTCGTTTCATTGCCGCGTACATTGCTATGGAACGTGTAGGCAGTTTTTTTTTTCAATACCTGACAATTGTGGCCAAAAAAAAGCATTTTTACACACAATAAACACGCAAAAATTGCAATGCATAATTTATTTTCTGCAATTTTGTTTATGTAGCAATATTCTCCTTTTCTCCGCGCAGAAAATTGTTTCTGTCCGGAAGCAATATCTCAAAAGGTGACCGAGTGCCATTGAAAATAATTTAAAATGTAAAACCCTATTCTTTCTCCGACAGGGCTCCGAAGTAGGCAGCGCCCTTAGTAACAAAATCGAACATATTTATTTCAATGAAAGTATGTTACTTGGTTACGTTCAAATTAACACTAATTTGTGTACGTTTCTTTATTACTGTTTTTCAAAGCATCAGTATTTGTATTTTAGACGAACCGCTTTTATCTCTCTTTAGTATATATCTCTCTCTGTAACATAACCAACGTCCCCAAAGAGGCGGGCCACCTTTAAAAGTCGAAAGACAATGCAAGAGAAGAAAGACGTTAGTGCGTTTCCATGCGTCAAAGGTTTCTAGTCGCGAGAAACAAAAGTTTCTGCGGATACAGAGGCTGCACTTTATGAAAACGCACGAGTGATTTACAGGCTGCAAAGTGGCAGACTTGGGAAAACGTTCAAAATGAGTGGTCTCGGGGGAGGGGAAAGGGGAAGCGACTTCACCCGCGGGTAGGGGGTTGAAAGGGTTTGGCTAATTTGTGCCTAGCCGCTGAAACTGTGCCGCATATTCGGCAATCCTGGAAACCTCGGGTTGCCACCCCCCCCCCTTTTTTCCCCTCCTTTCCCGTTTTCTCCGTTGCGTGACAATTTAGATTAGTTTATGTTATTTTTAAATGTCCAAAACTCATTTTCTGAATCGAATGACTGGTTTGTTAACGTGGCTCTCATGGTCGGTTATATGCATCTAGGCGCCTTAAACCCTTGAGTCTCAGAGCCCCGCAGCCTCCCTTTACCATCCTTCCTTACAATCTAGCTTCCTTTTCCCATTTCCAACACCACATTGTTTAAAATAAAACTCTCTTATGTCCTCTCGCTATGTATAATGTCAAAATGGTATGACGCAATGACTATTTACCTTAACTATACTGCAGTTGTTTGAGAATTACTGTTAACAAGAACAAACATGTGATAAGATAATAAAATTTAATACACATACAAGTGAAGCCATTTAAAATTTTCACTGGTCGCCATATTGTTGTTTTAAAAGGCGAGATGGGAAATTCTTCACATTTTTACCTCGCTAAAAGTGCACCCCTAGGAAAGTCGCGCCCTACGCCCGGACCTAGTGGTAAATCCGGCCCTGGGGCCCAATTTTTTAAACTGTCGGAATGATTTCGCTACAGGAATGTCCAACTCGGTATTCAGTGTCGGAATGTGGCAAAACCTATTTTTTTTGAAACGACCATAGTTTCTGTCGAGTCAATAGAAAAACATTAAGCTAGTGTACAATGTCGCATCGTTGCATTTTGTGTGACGTCACGACTGAGCAGCCAATCAGTGGGTAGCGTGATTAACTTAACGGTTGGAGCAAATATGGTGGCGTGATATTTGAATGTTCAATATTTTATTTAGATTAGAGCCACGACCAATGTATAGAACACGTTGCTATTATTCTCAAACTGAAAAGTTATTCGTAATAAATGCATGGTCTAGCTTTGCATAAAAATGTAATATCAGTACTTTCATACATATAAAATAAAATCGTCGATATTATAATCAGATAGCTTAAACGTTTAATTTGTCACAACAGTATGTTTCCGGCTTTGCATTTTCAGTTTCGTAATACAAAACTACAGAGAACGACGTTTCATTAACTCCATCGTCGCAGTAAATTGTATCTACAGAACAATGCTAGAAGACATTCTTTAAAGTACTGAAGTATTTGCCATTTAAGGTAACTGGCCCTATTCCCGACACCTTAACGTTTGATCTTTCACCAAATGTATATTTTTAAAGACAATACTATTAAAAAAATCACAAGAATGATTTGAATTGAAAATGCATATCAAAAATGCTCGATATATCATGTGAAAATATTAAAAAATATTTTACAAATAAGATGTTATTAAGTCGGGTCAAGGACCTATGTTCCTAAAGCCAACAGTACAGGGAATGTGATAAATTGAAGCTTTATATAAATTTAAATACTTCATGTTTACATTATAATGCTGGCATAGATAATTGAAACATGTTTTAAAAATAAACTGACAACAGTTCCATAATTCTATCTTTAATTTGGAAATTAGTACTAATCCATGCAATGTAAGAGAGTCTGCTCTAGGACTGGTGTAGCTTAGAAAATTGAACCTGACGGGTTAAGGAACATCACTTTTAAATTATTAGTTGACGGAATTAAGACCATCATAAGAACACACAAATATCACACTATTTTAGATTAATATGATTTAAGTATTATTTGCTTTTCCTTTTTGACAAAAATTTTCTTCCAAGCTGCAAAATGAAACAAGAAATGATAATATAATAACAAATAACTTATTTAACAACATATACAAAAATTGTTGCTAAAAATGTTGGAATTATAATATTGTTATTTACAGTGTTACAATGAATTCAGTAAAAAAGTCACAGAAACTGACCTAGAAAAACTATCACGATATAACTTAATTAAGAAAAGTAGTGAGTGTTTTAAACTAACTTATTCTCTACATTCAGGACACGTATAAAAAAGTGCTTCGTCCTTTTGTTTGGGCGTAGCCCCACCACATTTAGTGTGAACGTATCGCACACATTCTTGACACAATATTATTTCATCTTGTAGATCTTCTTCGCACAAGAAGCAAAACCAGGAGTCTTTCTGTAAACTGGTAACCCTCGCCATGTTTTGTGTCTTATTATGTCTAGATGATTTCTCATTTGTGTCCATGATTTGGTTAGTAGGCCTTTTTTTCCTTCTTGAAGCTACAGCCACTGCATGATTTAGTTGATGCCCGTTCTTTGAATAGGCTTGTTGTTAAACGTTGACCCTTGTAGTTCACAGACTTTCTCACTAATTTTTGGGGTTTGCTTTTACTTGGAGTTGAAAGGATGCTGGAGAAAGAGGTTTGGAGGGGTGATGCTTTTGATGACCCAGGAGCTTCACACGAACTGAGAGGTGTTTTAGAATCGGAGCAGGAAGGAATTGAGGTAATTGAATGTCTTCAGAGCTTTCGTCATCATGCGACAGAACACCCCTTTCGCATGCCTGTAGTGGGTTGCTTGTAGATGAAGATGGTCCAGTAATGTCACAGTTTGGATTCTCAGTTTGTAATTCCTGATGTGACTCAGCAGACAAAACGTTCCTTTCGGGTGTCAATTGCGGGTTGCTTGTATATGAAGATGGTCCAGCTATGTTACAGTTTGTACTCTCAGCTTGTAATTCTCGATGTGTTACAGCAGAGGGAGCAAAAGCATCTTGAGGTAAAATGTGGCTGTCAAATGGATATATCCCAGTGCTACGAAAACCACTTGAAATATTTGATGTAGTCATGCATCTTCTCCACACCTTGGAGAAAATTTCTCCAAAGTCACCCTTCCGAATGTAATTTTGCTTACTTTTGTCATAAAAATTGGTCACTTCGTCGTCCCATGCATTTTCGAACGATTTGAAAACAGAGTGGTCAAGGGGCTGGAGCTCATGTGTGGTATTACTTGGCAGGCAGTACAAAATAATGTCATATTTGTCAGCAGCTTCCACGATAATGGCATCCAGGTGCGATGTGGCCCCATCGAAAATCACCAGCGCTTTACCTGCGACTTTATAACGAACAAAATGTTCAATCCATGATTAAAGTAGTACAGTAGTCATGGACCCTTTTCCAGACATGAAAAGTGCCGTTCCTGGTGGCATGTTCTTATTCCAATCAGGATTCATCCGTTGGCCTTTAAAAATAACCACTGGTGGTTTCGCCTGTCCAAGTGCGTTAGCACAGGCAACTACAGTAACGTTTTGTCCATGCTCTGTAGCTACTAAGTGCACTCGTTTAGCACCCTTCTTGGCCAAGACTTGCTGTTGGTGATGGAGAGTTAAACGACAACCTTTTTCGTCAATGTTGTATATGAGTTCAGGCTTGTCCATTAGGTTATTCTCAAGAAGGATTTCTCGGAGTTTTTTGAAGTGATCATCAACAATGAAGGGATTAAGTTTTGCTGCACGAGCAGGATTCATATTCT
>PNEQ01016611.1:0-13437 GCA_003012365.1 Medauroidea extradentata
CCTAGAAGTTACCAAGTAGCTGATATGTAAATATAGATCAGTGTATTACCAATAGTAATGAAGCCTTACAGTTGGACAGCTCATCAAACACAGCACTTCTATGATTACTAGTATAAAATATTACTCAACTTCTAGAAGTTACCAAGTAGCTGATATGTAAATATAGATCAGTGTATTACCAATAGTAATGAAGCCTTACAGTTGGACAGCTCATCAAACACAGCACTTCTATAATTACTAGTATAAAACATTACTCAACTCCTAGAAGTTACCAAGTAGCTGATATGTAAATATAGATCTGTGTATTACCAATAGTAATGAAGCCTTACAGTTGGACAGCTCATCAAACACAGCACTTCTATAATGACTACTATAAATTATTACTCAACTCCTAGAAGTTACCAAGTAGCTGATATGTAAATATAGATCAGTGTATTATCAACAGTAATGAAGCCTTACATTTCAACAGCTTGTAACATTGTATTTCTCATTTTTTTGTGAATGAAAGATAAATGTATTATTTTTTTCGTATTTCTATTTTCGATTTTATTTTTGATTTCATATTGTCGCGTCTATAAAAATTCAGGTTAGGTTTTTATTATCTTGTTCGGATCCATTTTTGATTTTAGTTGGGTCTAGAGCCTATTTATGGTAAAGCTTTTCTTGCTAAGATGTGGTCATCTTGTTTCCACTTAGAGCGATTCGGACCTTGGTGCACACGTGCGCCTAGTTGTTGTAAAACATCAGTAGTTTCAACACATGTCTGCAGTTTATCGATAACGTCACAGTACATCTGGTAGTAAAATCGTGCTGAGGTTAGGCAGTTGTTAACGAGCCACGTGCGTTGTATTTATACCAACGTGTTCGCTATAATCGTTGAGGTAACTGCATGAACCATGCAAACTATTTTGACATAATAGCCGAACAAAAATAAATAAAAAAAAGAGTAAACAATATATTCCATCTCATTAAAAGATATATTAGGAACAGCTGTGATAGAGTGGTGATAGTCAGTTATCTTTCTCGTCCTCAGTCTTGTGTTCGGTTGCTACACCTCGAAGTAGTTGAGATCACAGCCAGTTGGCGGTACAGTCACGTTGCGAGTTTAATCACCACCTTTTGAGGAAGGTTGTTTGTTTTTATCATCCCATACGTAGAAAAGTTTGTGCGGTGATCGTCAATGTCAGCAGGCCAGTTTTATACTAGGACTGAACTTTGTTGCCGTGTGTGAATCTTAGGATGATTCTCGATGTGATTCTTGGTGTGGTTGTCATTCTATTCACTCGTCCGGGCAGTTGCTCTTTCGGGAGTCTGTGCTGCGAGTCGGAATAGTTCATTTATAATCATGTAGGTTTCAGGTGCTGTGGCCGAAAAGGCGGCCTAATCGCTTTAAAGTTATGTACTTCCATAGCTTAAATCAGGTAACAAAGTCATAGCTCACCTTTGATTAAAATTTAATTTATTTTGTTTCGTTACAAGTCTGTATAAAGTTTGAATGTAAAATTACGGTTTCTCAAATACTGTAATCATCAAGTTTATAATGATGCAGATTATTTATCAAGACTAAGGGCTAGCTGGAGCCCTTTTCCAATGTACAAGTATGAGGCAAAGGACGTCTCATCTGGAAGTGGCTGGACACACCAAAACCTCAAGTATTCTTACGATTACTAATTTAAGTTGGTCTAAATTTATGTATTAACAGTTTATAAACCCATAGAAGAAAAACAGGTAGTGTAAACCAACGTTTTGAACTTGCCTTAAATCGGCATAAAGTGTTTTACAGAAATCATTCTTAGTAATTTTGTTTTACAAAATCTTTACACTAAATTATTTAACCTAATTCTTGTACCCGTTCTTGAAAAGACTGCATTTTATTTTTTTTTTTTAATACGTAAATATAAAAACTAGATCATAAATTTTCCCGTTTATTTTCTTGGTCTTTAGTAACTTATATTTTTATTTGACCTTAGAAAGGTTTACTAAATTAGTAGAGGCAGAAACCAGATCCTGTTTAAGGACCACATAAATTTAGGTCCCCGGTTTTCATGTAAGTCTGCCTCTCGCAGACGAAAATGAATGTTGTATGAGCTCTACCCCCTCCCCATTTTTGTTTTTAGATCATGTAGCTATGTGTTGAGCTACGACCTTTGGTTTGTAACTGTGGTTCGGTTAGATTTACTTCAGTGTTGAAGTAAGGGGTTTTTTGAACGTAGTTTGTCACAGGTCACTTGATGGATGCCCCCAATAGTTGTTTGTTGGTTAGTGTACTTAATTATTATGAGTTTAGTTTTAGTAGGGGCCTACGACAGAAGAGTATTTGTTTTACTTAGGCAGGGGGTGGTTAGATGTTTGTAGTTTGTGTTGTCAGAGTCGGTCGTGGTCTGTTAAATTGACGACAGCTCTTGCAATTGAAGATCATGGGTAGGTTAGTTTTTGGTTTATTTCCTAGTACCACCCTGCCAAAGTATTTATTTAGATAGAAAGATAAGTTAGAAGGTGTACTTACGTATTCTGGAGGTGTGGTTTTGTGTTGGCCGCTTCTCCAGGCTAGTGAACCAACTATCAAGCTATACCATTTATTATTTGTTAATGGAAAGATAATTAAATTAACTTCAGCATTTGGTTTCATTACATTACAATTTATACACACTGATGTTAATTTTAATGATATCTGTAATAATTATTCAACTAAAGGAACAAATTTAAACAATTATTTAGGTTTTTATGAATGTGGGTATGTGTTGTGTTGCTTTGGAAACTTGCAGAAAAATCAGCCTTTTATTTATGAGAAGGTGTGCGCGAGGGTTTAGATTTATCCAGTTATGGCCGGTTGGCCGGATAGCAACAAGCCGAGGTCCTCGTTTATAAGTATTGCGCAACTAGGTTTGCAGGATGCCCAAC
Source organism: Medauroidea extradentata (assembly GCA_003012365.1). Taxonomy (NCBI): domain Eukaryota; kingdom Metazoa; phylum Arthropoda; class Insecta; order Phasmatodea; family Phasmatidae; genus Medauroidea; species Medauroidea extradentata. The sequence continues at coordinate 2,902 of PNEQ01016611.1, forward strand.
AACAAGGAGGCATGCGTTTTGTAAGAGTTGTTCTCCGGTGCTCAGGATGTCCAGACGCAAGTAGGGCAGTAGCCCATAAGTGTAATGAAGTGAACAGGAGTGGCAAATACAACATGCACAGGTAAGGCCCAACGTAGTTTTGTCTTTCAAACCTATTTCAGACATTTTAGAACTCTGATAATATTTCTCCAACCTGTGTGTGTGGCCATTCGAGCATCTCGGTATGGTTTTCACCACCCAGTATTCATCTTTTGCATATTAATATGTGGGAACTTTGTAATCTTTGTGTGGACATCATCAGTGCTAAATTAATTTTCTTCAATATTTTTTTTGGTCCATTCTTTAATTGGTGTGTTCCTGAGTGCCCAAAGCAAGTGATTTCATGTCATGTAATGCCGTGACCGATTTGTGAAACTTTGTTGAAAATAATTTTTGAGAATAAATTAAGAATACGAGGCAATTTGGTTGCCATATTTTGCATAACTTTTGGTTAAAATGGTAGCCTGTTTTCATAACCTCCAAATTAACCGTATCTAAAAATTTTAATTTTTATAACCTAATTTATTGCAAGATAAATGGCAAAAGGTGAGTAAGGCTACGATGTAAAGAAAATAAGAGGACCTTGTTCACTGTTGTGGGCCAAGGAGTCGCCCCCTTTTTCCAAGGGTTCATCTTGTATGTTTCTCGTATGCTTGGCGAGTACGACATTCGGCGTATGAGACTGGCCTGCAACAAGCTCATCAAATACAGCACTTCTTTAATGGCTAGTATAAAATATTTCTCAACTCCTAAAAGTAACCAAGTAGTTGACATGTAAATATAGGTCAGTGTATTATCAACATAAATGAAGCCTTACAGTTGGGCAGCTCATCAAGCACAGTGAAATGCTAGTGTATATATAGCTCTATGGAACTTCCTACAAAAAAGCAAGTTGCCAAGATGGCTACCGTGAGCATGGTTTATTTGTGCTGTCTCTCGTAAATCCAACCCCATCATACACACAAGGCGCTGCGGAGTAATTTTCCAAATTTGCGGGAAGTAAGAAGTATGTGTGAATAGTAAATAACAAGATTTTAGGGGTTGGTAATGTGATTATGCCCGAAAAAGTGAGAAAACAGGTGTGCACAATGAATGGGTTAAAACCACTGAAACCATTTAGTTTTGAATGAGATTTGGCAGGCAACTGGAAACAATGAAAACAACAGTTCCAGATTTATATGATAGCACCATTACTCTATATGGTTGGGGAAAAACCACAAGAACTGTATTACACACTGGATGTATCAGAGGCAAGTAAGAATGACTACAACGCAGTGTTGTAAAGTCTGGAATCATACTTTCATCCAAAGACCAATCAGAGCGTGGAGCGGCACAAATTTAATAACCGCTTACACTAGGAGAATTAAATGTTTGACTCGTTTGTAATGGCGCTCCAGTAAATAACTATAAACTGTGGTTATGATACCCATAGAGACGACTTCATCAGAGTCCGAATTGTGTGTGGAGTACGAGACAACCGTCTAAAGGATAGATTACTTCGAGAACCGACAATGACACTCGCTAAGGCTACACAGATCTGCAAGACGGTGGAACAAGCACAAGAACTCATGGAAGCTATAAACGGCAAGGAGGTGGTGCAGGAACAGTTACAAGAAAGCAGACGTGTCCTGGACATCAGAACAGAGAGAATAATTTCATGGGAGGCCTACAGCGCAAGGAAATACAAGAGGTTACAGAAGTGGCCAGTACAATAACAGGAATCACCAGACAAGCGAGATGCAGCACCAGCCCAGCACCATACATTACTCAAGGGGTAATGTCCAGCAAACGTGGACAAGGCTGGAAACAGAAGGGCCCTTCGAATTAGACGTCAGGTTTGCAGAGAGAATATTACCCTAGCAACGATGGTATGTACAAACACAGTACCTATACAATGAAAGTGTGTGTCAAAGGTTTGGACTGCAACATGCTAACTTTACTTGCCCTACTTTCCAGAGGGAAGTCTGCGCCACCGCACGAAGAGTCACCCCGCTCAACAACCACGCCATTGTCTGGCTGGCATTGCAATCACCTGGTGGATCCACTTTCCTTGGCATCCCCTCATTCTTACCAGCTCCCATCTCAACCCAATCCTCGCCTAGCGAGACCCTTCTAACGAAACTCCCAACCTCGGCACCTTCGTGCTCTCCCGCCCGGGGATCAGCACCCCCATTGTTGCCACTTCTTCCCATTCACCTTTGCTACACCTATTGTAGAGACTCAGTCTCCAGTGCAGCGCTAATTTCCCTCGTTGTAATATTGCTACGTGGGGTGTAGAGTCCGATGAGGAAGATATAAGTGGTCGCTTCGGGTGTGCTATCCTGCAGAGCCCACTGCCACCCTACCATTACGTCCTCGCCGACAGGCGACACAACTCCCACCTGCGTCAACCTCATTGGTTTCACTCCCTTCTAGACTATCTGCCATTAATGTGGAGCAAATGTAACTATCCTATCCGAAGGTCTCGTGCTTAACCTATTCGCAGTAACTGACCTTAACATAATGAATTTCGTGAGTGTCCTCATGGGACCCCGTTACCGTCCTCGTAGTTCAGGGTGTTCGTGTTGGATACTGTAGACGACCCCTCTTCACTGTTGGGCTGTCCTCGTCCCCCGTACACCGGCTTCTGTGGCTGACGTCTTAACTCTGCAGCTTGGCTGACTATGTCGGCTCGTCGTCCTTTCTTCTATGTAAACATCTCCTTGGATATCTGAAGCTTGGTGAGCAGGCCTATGTCATTGTCTGTCAGGCTTGATTATTTGTTTACCATTGTTAATTATCAGCAGTCCAGTCGCTGACTCGCGGAATTTGTTCGCCTCTTCAAACAATCTGACCCGCCGTGTGTGAAGCGATGTTGAACCTCAAACCAATATACATGGTAGCTAATTTACTATTCTTCCCCGTAGATGTTAGCTTGCTATTAAGGTCCTTCTTCAGCCCTTGCTGTTACTTTCCCGTTTCATTGGTCATCTTTTTCTTTGTTACTGTTTTGCTGTTCCTTTAAACAGTATTCATTCCAACCTTACATCTAACACCAATTATGTCATGACCGAGCGGCTGGTTCGTTAAGGTGATCGAATACGTGGTTCAGTTGAGTGACTAAAAATATATCTCATTACTACTTCGGGAACATAAAGAAATTATTAATCAAACTTTTCACACAAATCAACTTTACTCATACAATTTTTCATTGATAATACCGTCCCTTATGGCCATGATACTTTAAAAGTTACAAGTGATAATGACACCATCTCTATTCTCTTCGTAGCTACTTACTCCTCCGGTCACCACAGATACACTCTCTCATTCCTCACTTGTTCTTCCATATCGAAAACTCAATTTCCTCCCTCAAGGGGACGGTAAAATATTTCACATCTCCTTCTAAACCCACGTTCGTAATTTATACAATAGTCACATGCTATGTTCTAAGAATTAATGACTGTTTAACTTTGTCATGCATGGCTTGCTTCTGGTGAACAACACTGTTTGAACCACCACACATTACTAACATCTGTAAAACTGATGTAGATGCACTGTAAACTTTCAATATGTACACTCATTGTGTGGTACATACACAAAGCTTATTGCCACCGCAATGCTCTTAATAAGCTACAATAAACTTGTTGCAATTAGTCTCCTCGACTAATAAAATAAAATTAAACTTAGTGCACAGACAGACAAATAATATTTCAAAGCAGCTGAAATTTTACTATGATATTATACATTGCAAACTTTTTTATATTTGTCTAAACAACACAACCAAAGACATCATAGTTATAAAAAGATAGGTACAATTTTTAACACTGTTCATAACAATACTTGTTTAAAGTATAATTATAATACAATTGAATACAAGGCCCAATGTCAGATAGAAAAACAGGCATTGTAGATTGCGAAGTAAATACTGAAAGGTATAGCTTTGAAATTACCTTCTGACTAAACACTGATCAGAGGTTCGAAAAAAAATTAGGTTTATAATATTATGAAATAACGACAGTCATTGCATTAGCTACATTGACCAGCATTCAACTGATTATTGAATTTCCATTTAAGTTAAGCAAGAACCATTTCCAGTGTACGAAAAAAGTTTGATTCAGAATGTTCAGATCATTCCAAGTCATTCTTATTTAGCGATTTCAGAAAATTGACAATTTTATGCGCTAATGACGGAGAGAGATATGGAAGATTGTCGAGGGGGAAGTAATGTTTTATGTACAGCTAATGTAGCTACTTATCTGGCTGAGGATCTGAACTGTCTTGCAAATATGACAGTCTCTTCAACTAAGCAAGATAGTACTTTGTGTAAAAGAGAAATATTAAATAACATGTCTAAGCCAGTTTTATAAGATCTGTAGATGGAGACAGCTGGTTATATTCTGTGCCAGAGGAAATGAAAGTAACAAACATATGTTCTAATAGTAGTGGTTCTATTGTAGAGGAGAAGTGGATCGAGATGCAGGGTAAGTTGTCACAGGTGAGCAATTATATGGTTTTTAATGAGAGTTCAGTTATTACCACATAGTAATAAAGTTAGAAAAATTAAAGTTAACTAAGGAAGAGAAAAATTAAATTGAATCGGCTAAAATTATTTTAAAATTGATCTTGCAGAGATAAATTCTAATGAGAAAGCAGGTCTAAATCATCATATGTCGCAAATTGGAAGTCTCAAGAAGCAGAAACTTGTTGATCACCATGTTGGGAAACACATGTCACTCATGTTTATTTTGCTGAGTTGAGTGGCATCGCCATCGTCTAGCTGCACCTACAGAAGGTTGCCACACCTTGCCCACCGAATGCTGTTCCGGATGCACCAACCAAGGGTCGAACCGAGGACATCGATATGTGCGACCTACTACTTAGCAGAACCCAGCAGTCAGTTCCAGCCCAGAGAAACACTCATAGTTGTCTCTACATGCTTCAGTCGGTGGTGCGTCGTTTTACCTCAACACATTTCAACTACTTCATTTTGCCTCAATTAATTTTGCCTAATATTATTTGTTTTAAAGTATTTTTGCATAAAGTAGTTTTGCCTAAAACCATTTTGCCTAAAGTAGTTTTGCCTAAAATTTTATTACCTTTTACTTAAATTCTAGTCTCTCTCTGTTAACATGTACAGAGGACAAATTTGCCAAAATGTTTTGCCTTAATTCATTCTGTATAAAGTAATTTACCCTAAAAATTTTTCCCTTAAACATCTAGGTACCTTCATTTTGCCTAAAGTAATTTGCCTGAAGCACATTTCGCCAAAAGTCGTTTCGCTCGGTCATTCCACCTAAAACTGTTTTGCGTAAAATTATTTTGTTTAAAAGGCATTTAACGTAAAGTCGTTTACCCTAAAATAGAATGTTAGAAATTTCATCCCCTTGCTTGAACTATCAGCAAAATAATTTTACTATTCATTTAGCCTAAATTTGTTTCGCCTCTATTCTAGCCTCCTGCATGACTTGTACAAAAGTCGTTTAGCCTAAAGTTGTTTTGCCTAAAGTCGTTTTGCTTAAGTTATTTCGCCTTATGCAATTCTGCTTTAAGTCATTTAGCTTAGAAGTTAAAATAAATTCTTTATCGAAGAGTGAAGAATAAAAACAGTACACATCTATGCAGCTTGTGCTGACTCTATGTGAGGATTTCAAAACTATTCTCGAAACCATGTCATTGATTTTAGATTTTGCCACTATAGTGCGGTGGGTATTAAATATTGCCTGCATCTTTAAAAGGAGAAATGTAGTTTCCTTTCGAGAAAACAGACTGTGAATGCATCGCTTTTCACTATGTGTTCCCGTTTTAGCTATCATTTTATACTATTTACAGTAAATAACACTACCGTAACCAATACACATATGATTACAAATTTATTTCAAATATATATTTTTTATCTTTCTCATCCGAAACAAGGCCTACTGAGAACAATGTCACATTAAAACATAATTCAGACAAGTTATGTTCTGGTATCTGAAGGAAAAAAAACCTTATTTACCTATAATAACTACAAAAGATATTTTTCATACTTTCAGTGTCAGTTGCAACGTAACCATACTTCATTTTTTACCAACTGTCACCAGTCTTGAAAAGGAAATAATCGGCCAGCAGTCTCTAATATTCACATATAAAAATCATAGCTGTTCACCGTTACGGCTATGCCCGCTAATATTTGAAAATTTAACAAAGTAATTGTAATCGGGATCACCCGGCTTTTGGAATGCAGGAATTGTGCCTGGAAAATGTTGCAGCGAGACAGGTTTTCTCAGCTGTCTCACGTTTCCCCCGCCCTTCACTCCACAGGCTCCTCCATATCTAGCTATGTTAGCCTTAGACTGCTCTCGATACCTTGTAATGACGTTCTGGTGCAAATTTATTGTTTCGACTGCCAGCTGAACCAGGCACCGAGGCCTGTAACCAACATATCACCTCCTTTCACTTAACACCTTCAAGCAATACACACGGCAGAGACAGGTGAGTCCTCCTTTTCACTTTAGTAACTAAAAATTAGGTGAATTTGGCGTAGTTAAAACTGCATTAACTCTTTAAGATGTGTGTTCTGAAGATATGTGATGTTTTTGAGACCCTCGTGACTCTCGATATTGGAGATGTAAATAAAATGAAGGTGTTGGTTTGCAACTGCTATTGTTACATATAGGAATATGCCACATGTACTTTTGCAGACTGTGAGTTAAACAAATGAACTATATATTTTACTTGATTTGGATGGCCAGAGAGCAGTTATAATGGATACGTACTTAAGTAATTAATGATGATTAATCTGGGATGTTCTGCAGTGCTTGTCAGCTGATTTATTTGGAAGCCAAAACTTCAATAGTTAGTTTCTCAGTAATCTGTAGACTGTTGAAGTTTATCTGCAGCCCTGGAAATTTACATTTTCAAACAGAATTAAATTGGTTGTTACTGTTTATTGTTAAAACAGTATTATACGCTACTTGCTAACAGTGTAAAGGGCCTGCCATTCCGAAACGGTAAATATATTACGTCTATGATATTGCCTTAATAAACAAGTGTTGGTGTCTTTACTTTCTCTGAGTGTGCTATCTGCTACATTCAAGCTCAGAGTTTTTAAAATATTTAATTATATGTTAAAGGTACTGCTGAACTTAGCTAACAGCCAATAGGCTGTGTAATGTGGAGAGTCCATCCTGTTGACAGATTGTCTATCGGCAGGCAGCCTTCTACTTTCTAAGTGGTTCTTAAGCTTGAGAAGTAGGCGTGGCCAATACTGTTGCAGAGCGGCTACTGTGCTACTGCGCCGACCCATTGAGACCATCACATCCTCACACTGCAACGAGTTACGATGGCCAAGCCACAACAATATTATTTTTTTCACATACCACAATATATTAGTTTCACTTTAAAACAGTTTTCCTCTGTACAGTACACTGTATAGAGGAGGTGCAACAATGTTGCATTGCATATTTGTATGTGTGTACATTTTTGCTGAGTGAGCTGTGTAAAGTGAGCTTTTCAACCATATCCAATCTTCTCAACTCGACAACATAACAGTTCATATAAAAAATGAAACAGTCAGCAGTCTGCCTGTAACAATTGTGAATTTTTCATTGCAGTCCACCATCGCAGCTTTGTCCGCCACTCCTCTAAATTTGCGTGTATTGTATCATGCAGTCATCTGCCGCAATTCTTTATACTGGATTACAACCAGAAATATATTGCACAGTATACCAGTGTTCCAAAATGTTCCAAACAACTGTCCAAGGGAGGTCGGCTGAAATCTTTAAAAATAATAAATAATAATAAATAATATTCAGGCCCAAGTACAAAGAAGGTGTAATACATTAGGTTTCATTGCATAGAGTATCTCCAACTGCCCTGCCGCAGCGTTGCACATGTGACATTTTTGAAGGAAAAACTATCACAATAGCTTATCGTGTTAATGAGATATTAGTCATCCAAAAACTTAAAAAAAAGTTCCATAAGAAAGTTCTGGTTGCGCTTTGATATTTTATATACTCATGTTTTTGGGTCGCTTACATGAGTTTGTGGTTTGGCAACGACATTATTTTTCCGAAAATATGTTTTCTTTTTCACAAATAATCCTGTAAAAACAAGGCTTCTATCATTTTTTTAAAATAAAATTAACTCGAATATTATTGAATTCAATGCTATATGTCTTCACATATAACATATATTATGATAAAATATAGAAATGGCTGCCATTTTGCAAGTACGCACACTCCAGCAACAAAATACATAAAAGTCAGTTCATCTTACTAGCTTCTTTATGTGTACCGAGTTTGATGAAATTCTAAAATACCTACAGTTCCTTAAATGTCTAGCTTAATCAAAAAATGTTAAAATCGCTGCCATTTTGAAAATATAAATTGGTGATAAACAAAATATACAAAAGTCAAGTCATGTTACAATTTATTATGTGTGTACAAAATGTCATGAAATTCTGGCTAAAATGCTTTTAGGGGACATACAAACACACACACACACACCTACGGACACAGACACGCACACAGCCAGAAAGATGATCTCATAAGCATACTTTTCCCTTCGGAAAGTAGGCTAAAAAATAATTTCTGGGGAAGTTTACCGAGCTGTGTGAGTTTATCTTTTAGCGCACAGAGCTCTCGTGAAGGTTGTCGTATGAGTGATCACCCTCACTTCAGAAATGGAAACATGTCACAGAAATTCTTCACAATTTTGACAAATTAGTGATCCTTTCCTCTGCCCCTGAAGAATGACCCAAAATCAGACAGAAGGTGGAAAATCAACTACAGTATTTAAAACAACATTGTTCCACAGGCCAGTTCTGAGTGCAGCACATTCAATTGGAGACTCTCGTGGAAATATTCATTTTATCTTAAAATAGGCAACACATTAAAACAGTTTGAAGAATGCTGCTGTATGTTCATGCCTCATTACTGTGCTTATATGCTGAATGCACTCACATTTACCTAGAAGATATGCTGAACTTACAGCACACAAAGTTTGTCAAAGAACATTTTACCATTCAGGGCTTCTTCAAAACTCGAAGATCACCAAAGTTCTGGTGTTGTACATGGAAAGAGATGGTGACTGAACAGTAGCCAATGAATAAACATAAAACTTCAAGCAAATTGCTGAGTGAATGAGAAGATCAAAGAAACATGCTTCAGCAAACATACCTTTTGACGACGCAATGATACCTACGACACCGAAAGGAAATTTCCTAGATAATCCAAAATACAGCCTTTTGAAATCTAGGTATATTACAAAGTCCTGATCAGCAGAAATGACCTGCAAGCAAAAGAAAATGCAGACACCTGGATCACTGCTTTGTCCTTGGCACCATTAAACGAGACCAAGTTTACAGTTGGGGAGGATGTGGACCTCTGGATGGTTTTAACAGGTATCGTGACACATGCTCGCAGTGTCCAGTGCTGTTAAGTCGCCACCTCATCCTGCCCATTCCATTTTCCTGCACCTAACGCTAATCCCGTCAATCCTAACTACTCCCACACATGTCAGTACACTCTACCTTGACACCAAGCATATTTGAAAATCATCCTAATCCCTCCCCAGCTACTCTTCGCTCTCTAAACCCCGGGCAAGGATTTTAACATAATATTTTTCTACGAGACGTCTTGCCGCCTGTATGAACACCACTCGCAGCTCAGGAAGACAATAGAAAAGGGGGAAACAACCCCTCGTGTCCACACCGGCCCTCATTAGGTGAGCGGCCAGCCAATCACTGCAGACCGTGTGAAGAAGAGTATAAAAGAGGGAGCACGAGCCACTGAAGCTCAATCCGCAACTCAGTTGCAACTCGCTACAGTAGCAGTCCACCTACTACTACTAAAAGGTTCAGCTCTGCAGCAGTAGATTTATCTACCTACACAGCTCTTTTTATTTTTATTTTTATTGATTTATTTATTTATACATTACAAGATTCAGCTCTAGGCTGGTTTACAACTTGAAGTGTTTAACCTTATACATAAATACACATTAATACAACAAGAAGTTCATTTAAAAAAGAATTAGTAAAAAAATTAAAGAATTGCGCAAAAAAAAAATTTTTTTGGACAGTTACATAACAATTTAGAGAAAAAGTGCCAATACTATCACTTGCACTATAATAATTCTAATTTCAACATAGCAAATTTGTGTACTATAATTTAATGTAAAGTTCAATTAACAAACAACCAATTTATCTTTGTTCTAATACTTTCTATAATGAAACTATTTGCTGTTCTGTTCTGCCAACAACTTTGCATAGCAATTTTTCTTAAAAAAATTTGCAGATTTCATCTTCTTAAGAGACTCTGGCAGCTCGCTCCAGTAGTGAATCGCGAGATAGTCGAAGGAGTTTTTGAAGACAGTTTTTGCATGCCTAGGAATTTGGACATTATTTTTGTTCCGTGTGCTGTAGGTATGTATTGTGGATCGGATGACGAGCCTGGTGTGCAAATAACTAGGGCTTTGGTAAATAATTATCCTTTTAAGTTGTGTAATGAAGTGCAATTTACTTCTGTTATGCATTGTCAG